>JAPMNP010690989.1:0-22641 GCA_029874935.1 Atherina boyeri | reverse complement strand
TCGGGGGGAGGTGGAGGGTTCTAAAGTATCCAGAACTTCTGTTTATATTTTTGTTGACCTATTTTGGCCATTTTTATCAATTTCTTACATAGGCCACGGTTTCACATGAATGCAGTACCAGTTTCGGCCAGAATCTTACATATTGTACCGTTAACATACTCTAGTTTAGGGATGTTCCGATGAGCATTTTAGGCCTCCGATACGATTTCGAGTCCCGACCTAGTATTTTGCCTTTTTAGTATTGAAATTCATAAAATGTTTGCTTCTGCTTCTTCTGAATTTCCGTTTTGAGTAAATACCAGTGGCGGAGGAATTTGATAAATACTCCATCAATATCTGGAGATGTTGAACCAAATGAAAACGACTTTAAGGCATGTTTGGTTTGCACTGCTACGGAGGTTTGAATTATTGAGCAATTACTGCCAACGTAACTAGGAGGTGCTTTCGTGAAAACCGGCACAGCTCGTCAGCTAATTGAGCCCGATCCCGAGATCAGAACATCCATATTCTAGTTGATTCAGAGTTCTGCTCACCCAATTGTTGTAGTGAAAGTAGTCATTCTTCTCCAATGTTGCATAAAAGTGGATGTTTTCCCTGACATTTCTATTAGTTTCCTGGGCAAATTCCCCAATGTGCTTGCTATGTTTGTCTTTCTCTCTTCTTTTAATGGTTGCAGCTCCTCCATTCAGTAACCCATCTCCCCTGGCTACAGGAATATCAAATGTGACATATTTAGTTTGAGATACATCGGTGATCCTCATAAATGAAGTCTTTGAATAATTCATAAATTAGTTAACGACTACCAATCAAAATTCAATTTACTTCAGATCTGGCCCATTCATTTTTTATGTAAAACTTCTGCTTAAAATCTTAGTGTGAACTTGATTCAAAACTTTTGTTGGATTACAGTAAATTTCAGATCTTTGTCTGCATTGGCTTGGTTGGTGGAAAATAATTTGGAAAGTTACAAAAACAGGCTGAAATGCATCAGAATTACCTAAAAATGGCTCCTATTAAATGTAATGCCTCTTGAATGTGTTATATCACACATTCACCCAATTCCCAATCAGCTACGGGCTGTTGAGGCTGATAAATATTTAATAACTTTAAGACAAATATTTAAGTTCACTATCTTTCCTGAATAGTTACCCATTTCTTAAAATGGAGATGATGTATAAGAAAAAGTTGGAAGGCTGACTTGACCTAATCTAATTTTGTTTTCACAGGGAACTGTCCCGGTTCATAGCAGCTGGCCGTCTCCACTGTAAAATTGATAAAGTTAATGAGATTGTGGAAACCAATAGGTAAGGCTTCTGCACTTGTAAGGTCCATACCTGAGTGGGCAAAAAAAAAATCATGAACTAAACTTTGCATGTTCTGTTTTCCATTTGCAGACCTGATAGCAAAAACTGGCAGTACCAGGAAACCATCAAGAAGGGTGACTTGCTGCTCAACAGAGTCCAGAAGTTGTCAAGAGTTATTAACATGTAACTATGGTGGGCATTTTTTATTACATCAAAAGAAACATGCATTTTTCTTCTTGGTATACCCAATCCTGTTTGTCTGACAAAGTGACTCTTATATTGTGTACATAATAAAACCTGTTTACCTGCTACACAGTATTTCTTTATTTGACGAACGAGCCAGAGGCAGGATTTCATATAAATAACAGTATAAATTATTTTATTTACACAAACTTGTTACAAAACAAATATACTATACAATCTTTTCTTTAAATATTAATTCTAACCTATGTTTTGTTCATGAATTACATAGCAGCCAATACATAAGTCCAGCTGAAAATGATTCTGATAAAGTATACAAAAAAAAAGAAAAAAACTATACACGCTTTTACATCGTATGAATGGTGGATTTTTTTCTTCCCAGACACGAGCTGTATTCTCCCTCACATTCACATTCCAAGACTACGGTGCGAATAAAGAAAAAATCCTAACGGTATTTCCATGTAAAGAAAACAAAGTTAAGATCTCTGGAGTTTTGAAAGTAAACAAAACATTTTCCATACAAATCTCAGTAAACCAGAGAAGGCTTAAAGCGCACACTAAGGGTAACAAAATCTCAGCGTCTGGTCCGGAAAACTGAAAGAAAATAAAATTCATACTGGGCAGCTGACTAACTCAGGTTTTACCACATTTGTTTACAGGCAGATTTAAAACCAAACTCCTAAATACTTTGAACATTCAAGTAAGGTCAAACAACCCAAAGAATACTGTCCTCAAACAGTCAGGGTGAAACAAATTCAGGCACTTTCTTAATTTGATATTTCTTTTAAAAGCTGCTTAACTCATTCTTTAAAAGCTGTGATTCAAATTACTTGTTTGGCAACGATGATGCAAGCAGTTGGATTGTTTGAAGTGTTCCTCTTCCTTGCAATGATTGCTAAGTCCCTTTAGCCTTTAGAAAAGAACAAGTGTTTCAATCATGAAATGGATTTAAGGTCTACACAGCGAAGACTTGAGTCCATGGAAACTGCTCAGTGCACAGCTTCAAGCCTGCATAACATTTAAAATTGCAGACTAACTGGGTCACAGCGTAGCTTCTTTTTTGTAGTTGATTCATAGGCAACATAAAATACCTTGTAAAAGCACATGTGATTGAGACCTTGAAAAGTGAATAAAGGTACCCTCTGTCATACAGACACATGCTACAGTGGCAACGCTTTTCCCCCCTCCTTAAAGGATCAGTACACGATTCACGGGATGCTTCAGCCTCTACATAACGGTGTATTGCATTGTATAGACTTGGCAGTGAACCACTTCAAATAGTCATGTTCTCTGACGTTTCATCTTTTTTTTTCTTCTTTTTATTAAATAAATAATGATTTTCAAAATTGTACCAAAAATTCAGCTTGTACGAAAAATGCCTGTGCAAAAATACATACTTTACTATGTACAATTTGTTAACAAAATATGTATTCTCAAATAGGGATACTTCAATACTTGTTTGATACATAGGCTACAGGGGAAAAAAAAGAAAATTAAAGATTCTTTAAAAAAAAAACATTTCCACACTATTTGACATCAGTGGGGGTTCTATAAATCAACAGGTGTTNGTTTCCCATGAAACTGTCTCCATGAATCTCGCACCAAGAAACTCCAATAACCACTTTTAATAAGCAAACATCCCGACAACAGGAGCAAGTATTGCCTGATTTAAGACTCCATTTTGACAAAGGAATAGAGTATAATGCCTGGCTACTGTGACAAACCTCTATACACCCCAACCTGATGTTACGGTGAGGCATTCAAACATTAAAATCCAGAGACTGGGTAGTGGTTACAAACAGGAGGGACGATCCAGCCCACAGAAGACACGTGACGTGCAAGTTTGTTCCAGTTAAGACGTACCATACCTGATTCCCTATGAAGGAGAAATAAAACATTACAATTCACATCTGCCCACAGGCAGCTGAGGACAAACAGCTGTGTGGGTGAAAGAAAGTACTGTAGGTAAGCTGTGGCTGTAGCGATACAGCCTGCACAGTTTCCTCATATCCACAATGCACCATCACCACTTAATGAGCAAGATATCTCTCTTTTATGTTAAAAAACAAACAAGTCGTTGGCAAAGCTGTGGCAGCTTTTGGCTAGCTTTTGTGGACAGCTAAGCGGTGCCTGTGGAGAAAAGTAGTTGCTTAGTGCTGTTCACAGTTGGGGGCAGGTCTACTGTGGCTTTCGTTCTGCATGATGAAAAGATTCAGGAAATTAACAGGTGTCCATTCCCCCTAGGACCACACTATAATATCTCTCTGACAAAGGACTTAATCAAATGGGCACATCAGGTGTCCTTTTCACATTTAAAAGCACAACCGTCTTTGCCAAGTCTACAAAGACTCTTTGTAGTTCAGTGTAAAAAGCTCATAAGAAATCATAAAAAGGTAACACTTGCATAATTATTCTGGGTGATTAAAGAATTGACCAGATCATCCATAAGGGCTCGTCTCAGGCTGCTGCATGTAACCAGAGGTTACTTAACATGTTGTCAAGAGAGTGAGACTAACAAAAAGTGAAAACAACAAGCTGATTGGGCGTTGTTTAAGGTTTGCAATTAACAGTTTGTTCCTCCTCCTGCTCTCCTTGCAAGGCTTCTGAGATCAGGCGCTGGGGGTGTAAATAAGTTTGGAAATTCCAGTAGTCCAGCAGAATCTGACATGAGGAAAAAAAAAAAAGAACTTGCACGCACACATTTACACACCCATTCCTCAACGCACGCGGAAGAGATTGACTTGCCGTCTCCCCATTCGCTCAGCGTCGTGACGGCTGGTTGCGGCAGCCATTAACCTGAACCACAGGACCTGCGAGACCCTGTGGCTGCTGCAATTGTTTCTTCCATCTCCAACCGCCAGGGGAAGACCTATCAAAATACTGGGACAAGACTTGCGTTGGGGATTCTTGCTTAGCTCATTAGACTCAAGTCCCCATTCAGTGCCCCTGCCCACCCCACCTTTACAAGCACGCACATACTCACACACTCACACACATGGCTTTGGGAGAAATAGTAAGGACCACATCTACTTCACTGGGCAGTCCAGATCATCTCCACCCTGAGGATTGTGGGAAGCTGAGAGTAATGTGGATTTTATTCTAGAAGGCCTCGTGCAGTCCAGAGCAGTATTTGGACCGCTCCTATTCCCCGCCCGCCTGCCAGCCAGTTCCATACGTGGACACTAGACACGCTGTCAGGGACGAGCCTTTGGCTGGAGAAAGAGAGACAAGAAAAACCAGTTAAAGCCTTTTATTTTGCATACAATAGCAGCAGTAAAAGTGCCATTACTAAAACCACAATAATAATAAAAATAATGAAATTGTGGTTGCGGTGGGATCATTTTTAAAATCAACATAAAACTAGGAACCTGCAGTTTTACATAATGGAGTTTACTTCCTGGTCACCTTTTCAGAAACTTTAATGACTCACTCTACACTTAGGCATAGGTTCACTATGCATGCAGAGTTAACACAGAGTGATTGGCCATATCCGATAGTGATGTTATGATCAGTGTCTAAAAAAAGCTTTTAATGCAACCGACGTGTGAGGCATTTACGGGACATCTAGCTACATAAAATAACCACCAGTACTTTGGTACCAGGGTGTTCAAATTGTGTAAGCTGTCTCACTGTAGTTATTAGTGGACAAGACAGAACTATTAAATGGTATCAGAGGAACCTTTATCAATACAAGTCAAAATAGCAAATGTTAAACAGGCCTACGTGATATTCACAGTCTTGATGCATACCACTGCTTTATCTGAGCTGATGAACTTACTACTTTTTGATTTATTACATGGTCTATAGATATGGAAAAAACTAAAAGTGGCAATCACAAGTAACCAGAGCCCGTGGAAGGACACATGTACAAGTTGCTTGTGTCATTTGAACATCCTGAAACCTGAATGTCTTTGGAAATTGGGTCATTTACTGACAAAAAATGACTACAGGGTTAAAAATCCTTTCATGTGAAAAAGTGACGCGAGTTAAAACCTTGATAGATTACCTTATCTTGATCAATAGTTTAAGCCAATAACATACATTCACGCCCTGGTTATCCGTTCTGTAACACAATAACAAACATTTATTGATGAAGCTAAAACCAAGGAAAAGTGCTCTAACCTGATGTAAATGGGAATTGTTGGGTAGTCCTGGTGTCCCTGGAATGCTTCGCCCTTGTTTCCCGTGGATGTTGTTAATGGCAGGTGTCTTGGCCACTTTGGATCTACCTGGTCCTCCTCCTCCTCCTCCGCCTCCACTGTTAATGCCACTGGAGGCAGAAGAGCTTTTGCGCTTCTTGCCCTCCAGGCGTCCATCTGTGGAGTGGTGACTAAAGCTGGTGTGGTGGTCGGTTGATGATGATGACTGATGGTGAACAAAAGGCCCCAGGGAAAGAGTTGAGTCACTGCTGTTCATCACTACACTCATACGCTTGATGGACTCTGCAGGACTGCCCGAGGGAGGACCTCGTGCTGGTGGCCCGGAGGAGCCGCCAGCAGAACCTCCAGAAGGCTCTGCCTTGAGACTAAGTGAGTTGGTCCGCACGTTTGGGCCGCAGTTAAGCCCCACACTGTGGACTCCACTGTGGGAGAAGGATAATGATGATGAGGATGACAGACCTACTGAGCTGTGGTGATAAGTGCTCCCTGAGCTGCCAACATTTGCACAGTTCTTTTTGAACGAGGAGGAAGAGAAATTGGCATTAGATGAGGAGGATTCAGAGGAGCCATGGGATGAAGAGAGGACAGAGCTGTTCTTCCTCTTCTTCCCAGAGCTGAAGCTAGTGCTGCTACTGTTACTGTTTGCTCCAATGCTTCCTCCACTAGTGGAGTTGGGGGTGGCAGGCATAGAGGAGCCAGACAACATCTCCTTAGGCCTGAACGATGATGACGATGACGAAGATGACTTGGTAGTGCTGCTGCTGGAGGAACGAGACTTGAGCGCCCGGCCTGAGGCTAAGGAAGGAGCTGAAGGAGAGGATGAGGACAAGTGGGCTGAAGGCATCTGCGGCGACGAAGACACTTGTCGGGCCTGCGTGGTGCCATAGGCCGGGTGCTCGGCCCCGCCCTGTGGGGAGTTACGAGCATTTAACGTGGTCCCATAAGAGAGCACTGACTTGCCCTCATAAGACTGGCTATAAGGAGTTTGGGGTAAGGTGGCAGGAGGGCCCAGGAAGCCTGAAGAGGGAGTGCTACCGTGGGAATTTGTGCTTGTCCTATGGGTAGGTGCAACAGAGGAGGAGTTCTCCAAGGCCAAGGGAATTTTTCTGCCACAAGAAAAACACAATTAACTGTCAGTTTTACTGCAAAGTCACTATATCAAATAATAATGATCATATTCATCACATTTTGTAGGATTTACTGGAATAAAAAAAAAAAAAATTCTATAATACATTTGCTTGATCCAGAACTTTTGTGGAGAATATTACATGAACGGACAGACTTACTTCCACATTTGAGAGTTGACATGCTTTTCCATCATCGTGGTTAGGGCACATCGCACTTTGTCCCATCGCCTGTCAAAGGAGTAACAGCCTCTTCCAAACAGTCGACTTCCAAAGTTACAGTACTGGTAAGGCAAAGGGAATTGGATAAGGGAAACAAAAACACATCCTTCATATTTTCATTTTAGGAAAAAAAGTTGCATATGGCTACTGATAGGTCGATAACACTTACAGCTGCCGGTCGTGGGTGATAACCTGAATAGTGACAGTCAAGTTTGTCTGCGCTGTCCTCTCGTTCCTCGTTCTCTCCTTCATCGCTGGAGGGTCTGGAGAAACCATCGGGGGTAGCTTGCAGATGGTGCTGTGACTCTTGGACTACTGCAGGGTCTCCGGAAGAACCACCTCCGTGACTGCTATTTAGTCTGAATGACACAAAGTGAGGTGATGACTTCACTTAAACATGCAGTCATTCACAGAATGACAAACTGTAATACATGGACTAAGTTAGTTCGGATGGCATAACTAGACACAAGTATTGCAAAGTTAAATGCTGGAATGAATGTGGCATAGAACTTACCGTGGAAGACCAGGACCGTGAAATTTGGGTTTTCCAAGTGGCAAAGGCTTAGTGGCGTCTGGGGCAGGGCCGTTGCCATGAGTCACCTGGTGGGCGTCATGGCCAGGGACGAGGTGGGAAGAGGGGTGTGGGTCCCTGAGAGGGGCGTTTTGTTGGGAATGGGGTTGGTGGAGATCTCGCTCCCTCTCCCGCTCCCTTGCTCTGTTTTTGTGCTCTGCCAGCAATGTGTCAAAGCGCTTCCTTCGCCCTGGCACCGCCCTCCGCTGGCTTAAGGAATGTGTCTGTCGGGACATCAAAAGATGACAAAATTAGATAAATAAATAAAAGATAATTCAGGGAATTGATTCTTCCTGGATTTAAGTCTAGAGAGAAAATGCGAGAATGTGTTATCCTACATACTTCTCATAAAACCTCAAGCTTTACTACCATGCACAAACATTACTATATTGGCAAACATGCTCCATCATCAAACACAATTCAATATTTCTAAAATTATACTGGCTCATCACTGCAGGCTATATAGGATTATGCTATGCTTCGGGGAATTTAGGACAAAGTATTGTAAAGCATTACCATCTTTATAGATTGTTTGATATATCTTACACAAAGTGCAGAGCAGAAAACGGAGAGGGAGGTTACCTTGCATGTGAGGGATCTTGTGCAGGGTTTCCGAGCCGTCACATCCATAACGCCACAATGAATGTCTGAATTGAACTCGCGCTCTGAAGGGCATAAGAGAGGAGAGGAAGAGAGGAGGGAGGGCAAAGAAGGTTTGTTACTTACTGACAATTACAAACATCCGGTAAGTCTGTCTTTGAAAAAAATGCTCAAATGCGTCCCCCACTTTATTCATTTTGTGCAAGAAACAGAAAAGGGAAGAGTAAATATGCTGAGGTCACAGTCTGATCTTAGAAGGTCGTCTTACAGCCATCGATTTTTAGAAATCTCAGAATGATAACCTAAATTCACGATGTCCGTTGGACTGCGCAAAATCTTGACGACATAAAACTGTAGCCAGTTAGCCTCCATTCCCCCCATCTTACTCACCTGACACCTTCTTGCTAAAGTGGCGTCTGCTACTGGTGCTGCTGCTGTTGCTGCCGTCATGTTTCTTGTCCGAGAGAAGGCCCTTGCCGTTGGGAATCTGACCTGGGGCCAGCAATGGAGGCTTTGGTATGGAGGGACAGTTAAGGCCTGGTTTAAGGGCTGATGAGGCGGAGGAGGAGGTTGTGATGGCGGTAGTGTTGGAGCTCACAGTGGTGCTAGAGGAGGATGTAGAAGAAGAGGATGAGGTGGTTGCAGGGGCAGATGAAACCTGCACCAGCTTAGCGGACGAGTCCACCCTCAGATGCATCTTCTCCACCTTGACAGCCGGGGTGAGGCTGGAAGAGAAGGTTACAGAGATGAAGAGGGCAGCAAGAAGCAAGCCGAGAGTTAGAAACACAGAGCCAGTGAGCAGAGCATGGTAAGAGACAGATGTGGACGAATGGAAGGGGCTGATAGGACAGAAAATAAATCTATCATGTCTTATCATTAAACATCAACACAGCCACACAACATCCTGGAACACAGTTTCAAGTTAGAGCAGAAAGTTTTGAATATTATCGTACATATACATACATAAATATATCAAAATAAATACATAAATATAAAATCACAACAGTTTTAAATATACATATGTAAAAAGTCTTTGAGCAGCTTTAAAGTCTCCGTTTCAAAGTTTTCGAGAGGTAAAGGAAAAGTTTGAGGGCATCCAACAAACTTATTACATTACACACCCAAATTTTGTTACGGGAAGCACTGCTCTCCTTTCTAAAAAAATAAATTGTTAAAATATCTCCAATCATTTAGCTAAAACATCATGACACAAAACCTTTTCTTCCTTTTTTGTAAAATAAAACTTACATCTTATCTGGCTGGATTATCCTGAATGGGGTGAAGGGGGGTCTTCGCTGAATGCCTGGCAGCTTGTCTTTGGCGGATTTGAGGAGTTTTGGATTGGAGGAGGATGATGAAGAGGAGGTTAAACCAGAGCCGGCAGTGGACGGTCGGCCCAGGATGCCTCCACTTGTTACTCCTACCACAGTTCCCGAGCCCGGCCCAGGCCCGAGCCCACTGCTGCTGCTTCGGTTTTTACCCGACACAGAGAATGGCGACGTGGAGGATGGCTTGCTGGCTGAACTGTGTCTCCTCTCTATAGTGACAAAAAAGGTTGGGATTGTAACACAAGCGTTGATTAAACAAGATTATCTGAATGAAACACTAATGGGCTAGATGGGATTACGTGGCGACACAGGAGAAAAGAGAGGGCGCGTGGAGAAAAACAAATCTTTCTCTGACAGTACAGAGCAGGTTACCTCAACAACACATAAGCAGCATTTGTGAATCATGCCTGCACAGCCTGAAATAGAACCAGCCAACAGGTCAAGAGCTTTATTTCCTGCCTGGGCTTCGTACAACAGCTGCTGTGTAAACTGATAAAAGGCAGTATGACAGAAGAAAAGGTTAGGATGCTACTTATTTGTACAAAGAAAGACAAAAATAGAAGAGAAAAGAAATGTGCATCAATATGTGCATCCATCCGGAACTAAATGTGATAAGTTTAAGAGATTCACAGTTTCCAAAACGGTGTGTAACATGCACATCATCACTGTAATTAAAGAATCCCAGGACATAACCATAGAAACAGTCTTCTAAAGAATCCCTTATCAACTAATACACTAATTGAAATGCTATTTCAAATAAATGTGTTTTAAAAAAGGAGTCCAAATGCAAAATGGACATTTCCTTAAATTTAGAAGCAACTTAAACTAAAGTTTTGAATTTTAACCCAGGAGCAGCTCCCTTATAGCACATGAGGGCCTTGATGATTACACAGAAACTTCTGCTGCTCTGAGACACAGTAAGGTTGAGCCTGCAGCTTACGATAAAAAGGCAACTGAACATTGGACTTGAAACGCTTTGTTGAAAATTTCAGTCCATGAGCAAAATGGCAAATGAAGGGATGTCAAATGATAGCATACATAAAATAGATAAAATAATGAAGGAGGACAACCCATCAGAGCACTTTTACATGTTTAGACAGAAAATTTCATTCAACATTTAGCTGCTATATAGTGGTGTGGAGCTGGTTAGCTAAACTTTTTATGGGCTGACTCAACAGTAACCATGAAGTGGGTTATTGGGCAAAATTCAGTCTCAGCAGGTCGCTTAAAAACAGGCTTGTTTCGGTAGAAACAGTGAAGCGGATACCGCCATACAAGCACGCTAAAAGATGCCATTTCCGATTTCCCTCAGGAGCCTGTCACACAAAAACGTGCATAATGTAAACTGCTTAGTTTTCTTCCCATTTCTCTTTTCTGGTAGTAAGTGGGGGGAAAGGGTTCCTTTCTCACCTAAGCACCTCCCCTACACACCCATTTGCAACATGCTCCAGAGATTTCCCCTCCCACTGTGTGGCTTTTCTTTCTTTGCCAATATCCCTCCCTCCTTCCCATGCTGTCCCAGTCAACAGCACACCCTTACGTCAGAAAACCCTGGTGTGACTCACTACCTGGTCCATAATTCACATAACATTTAAATATAAAATCCAAACTGTTGTAAAAATCCACAAGTGGAGTCAGGACTGTTGGGGTGAGGCTTTGCGTCTTCTTTTTAATTCTTCATACAGTTGTATGGGAAATCCCTGGCTGTGGGAGGGAGACAACAGGCAGCATGCTGAAACCATAACACTGCCTAGCCTCTGCACAATATTTACACAACAATAAGCTGATAATGCTTGCAAACAAAGCACGATTTACCTGCTTCCTGAATTCAAGGTGCATGGTGCAAAGGCACCTTTGAGTACGTTTGCTTGTGTTCGACTGGATCTGTGAGGAGACAAGTCCTTCCTTTGTTGGACATATTCAGAAACGCATGCATGAAACTGCAGATGAGCGTGCAGTTTCTCATTCTGTAGCGAGTGTCACCCCTGCTGAGATCAGCCTCAGCCGAGGAGCACAAACACCTAACGGAAGACAGATGGGCTCAAAGAGGCATGCTAACGTCATATTGAGACCATCTCAGTGTTACTGAGATCAGTGCTTCTGCCCCTGTGTTAACACCATATGGGGTCTTCCAGTAATGACATCCGAAAGAATGAGATGGAGTTAAACACAGCAAGTGTCCTTCTATTCTTTATGACCATGTGCGGCAGCATGCGTACAGTCACTTTGATTCAACACTGCAGTGGAGCTGAAAGGACAACTAATAAAACAATGAAAATTAATCTTTAACTGCTCAGTTAATCAAAAAAAATGTTTAAATGTCCCCAAAAAAAGAAAAAATGAAAAAATAAACTGAAGAATATTTAGATCCTGGATTCTCAAAACTAGCAATTCATAGTTGGTATTGATATATACCTTGTGTTTGGCAAGGGAAATCTAATTGGTGTTTATCTAACAATCATTCAAACCTTACAGATCATATATTTGCCAAATAATCAATGATTAGAATAAAAAGGAAAGCACTCTAAAATCATTATACAACCACTGCTCCTTGTAGGTGTTTGTACTGTATAAATCTGATTTTGCTGTGTCTGTGTAACAACAGATCAAGATGTAAAGAAGAAGGCTTGTCTGTACAGAATCTCTTTATGGAGAAAGAACTCTCCTCCAGTATCCCTAAATCTCGTTCAAAAATTCAGTGACAGGTTTAAAAACTAATCTAGATTCTTAATAAAATACAGAATAACTTGGTCTAGTCAGGCTTGTATTAGTCTATTGTTTACCAATGCGGAAAGAGCTTGTTTAGTTGTTGTTTGTGCAGTTCCAATACACTTCCTTCAGGAGCCATGTGCTCTTATACTGCCCTCTTGTGGCTGAACTTTACAACTGTAGCTAATGTATAACATCAAGAGACTGCAAGGTAAAGAAAACTTTCCAATGAAATATACAAAGACTTAAATTATACATTAAATAAACAGCTTTATGTTTTGTGACAAAAAAGGCATCACTAAATTTCCATTTAATAGAAAACAGTTTAGGAGTGAAGACAGGTCATTTCTTTCTGCGACTGTGGGAGTTGATGTGAAAACTTGATGAAAAAGCTGTCAAGTATAAGAGGATCCATTAAAACATCCACCAATTTTTGTTTTTTGGCTCAACAGTTAAAGAGAGATACCACTCGCTTGGCAAGGAGCGAAAATTGTACTGAAAACCACATTGCAACAACACTAACAAACTCTTATCTCACTAAAGCTGTACATGTAGAGTCTACATTTTTCAGAGAGTTAGAAAAGTTGAATAACAACAAAAGTAATTGTAGGCAGGTGAAATGGTGAGTACAATAAAATTAAAAAGGTATGCTGGGTAGGATTACTATAATAAAATTATCATTATTATAATAACCAATTATTTTGGTCACTACAGCTCAAGTAATTGAGACCACTATTTGTATTTCCATATCTTTAAAAGGCATAACCGGCTCATTTGAAAATCCAAACATATTCTAACGGTGTGCCGATTGATGATAAAATTATTCATATTGGCTGATATTAGTAATACACAATCCTATCATTGGTCATTAAAAAAAAACCTAATGAGGAGGGCCAATGATTTTTTCCTCTCTTTTTTTCCCCCCATTTTAATTTCAAATGGAAACAAAATATGAACCATCTCTGGCAAAGGGCAACAGGACAACTAAGATGTGGAGTTAAAGGTGATCTATAGAACTTTTGTTCCTCCCGGTCAGTAGTCAGCGTTTTCATACTCAACCGCTCTTACTCCTACTGTCAGCTGCACCGGTTGCCAGGTTCGCTGAATGTTCGCGGGGGATAAGCCATGATTGTATAGTCTGCCGTGATGTCAAACGTGGTAATGTGTGGGATTCTTTCTTGTGTGCCATATGACGGCATTACACACTGCAACAATCACCATGTAAAACATGTTTAGATCACAAAAAGTGGACAGTAGTAAATGCGGATTAGCAAACAATCTGGCATCCCGTGCGCTCCACTTCTTGTGACATCAATGGCCTGATGCTGTTGGCTGAGAGACACTTGCTGTCGAGGGGGAACGAGGTAAACAAAGGAAAACATTTACGTTTTTCAGACCCATAAAAAAAAATATGAAAGAATTTTTGGACAAAATATTTATTTTTCTCCAAAATCAACACTTTTATTCTACACCCCCTTAGATGTTCTCTGGGTGTATTATTGTTTTAAAAAATAAACGTTTTTATTAAAAAGTTCTACAGATCACTTTTAAGTCAAGTAAATGTTTATTTTCAGCTTTTGAGGTATCGTATCGAATAAAAAAAAACATACAAGGAAATAATATATATAAAAAATCCCTTATACTCATCAGATCCCTACAAGCGGCAGTTAACATTAACAGTGTTGTAAGTTAACGCTAACAACAATGCAATGCTATACTGCCCAGTGTAAATGTCACTGGAGTTGACTCCAAGTCTTCATGTTAACACGAATTCAGTAAATGTTTCTGAATCTAAGTCGTAATCCATCTAAAAGAGGAGATGGACAAATGTAGAGGGAATGTCCCAACGTCAGAGTTTCTTTAAATACATCCAAACTGAATCGAGTCAAAGACATTCAACCCAATGTAACTAGCTCATGGCTATTGCACATGCACATCGCTATAGCTAATTTTCAACTACATTAAGTTATTAATAAACACAGCTCACACTTTTCTCACAGAACTTGAAAGGAAACAGAAAAAGACAACCTGCAAGTCATCACAAATACCTACATTAGTTGGGCAAGGTCTGATCAAGGCATAACAAGAGACAACTACCCTACGATTTAATTGACACAAAACAGATTTTAAATAAAGAGTAGTCCCCAGGGAAATGCAATTTTATCATCTCAGATTATTTCAGTCTTGTTGCAATTTCATCTTTATCTAAATTTTTGTTAAATAAAATCTGACTTATTTTATACCAAACAAAGAGGAACTGTTCTAAGCTCTAAGCTGTTCACAACAACCAACTGGAAATTAGTGAATGCATAAGTATTCACCCCCTTTGCTATGAAGCCCCAAAAACAGTTCTGTTTCAACCAATTACCTTCAGAAGTCACATATTTATTGAAATTAAGTCCACCTGTGTGCAATCTCATTGTCACATGATCTGTGAGTATATATAGCCTACACCCAGAGGCTACAACACCACTGGGCAAGAGGCACAAAGAACCCCCCAAAAAAACAAGACGACCAAGGAGCTCTCCAAACAAGTCAGGGACAAAGTTGTTGAGAAGTACAAGTCAGGATGAGGTTACAAAAAAAAAATCCAAATCTTTGATGATCCCACGGAGCACCATCAAATCCATCATCATCAAATGACAAGAACATGGGAACACAACAAACCTGCCGAGAAAAGGCCGGCCACCAAAGCTCACGGACCGAGCAAGGAGGGCATTAGTCAGAAAGGCAACATAGAGACCAAAGGTAACCCTGAAGGAGCTGCAGAGTTCCACAGCAGACTGGAGTATCTGTCCATAGCACCACAATAAGCCGTACACTCAACAGAGCTGGGCTTTATGGAAGAGTGGCCAGAAAAAAAGTTATTACATAAAGATAAAAATAAAAATGAATGTTTGAGTTTGCCAAAAGGGCATGTGGGAGATTCCCCACATTTATGGAGGAAGGTGCTCTGGTCAGATTAAACTAAAATTGAACTTTTTGGCCACCAAGGAAAATGCTACATCTGGCAAAAACCCAACACAGCTCATCACCCATTAGAACTTCATCCCCACAGTGAAACATGGTGGTGGCAGCATCATGCTGTGGGGATATTTTTCAGCAGTAGGGACTGGAAGACTGGTCAGAACGGAGGGAAAGAGGGATGGGTCTAAATAAAGGAGAACATTCTTGAGCAAAACCTGATTCAGTCTGCCAGTGATTTGAGACTGGGACAAAACGAGGAGCAGTTTTGCCTTGAGGAATGGGCAAAAATCTGCATGACTAGATGTGGCAAGCTCATAGAGACTTATCCAAAGTAACTTGGAGCTGTAACAGCAGCAAAAGGATGCTCTACAAAGTACTGACTTCAGGGGTGTGAATAATTATGCACATTGAAGTTTTCTGTTATTTTGACATATGTGTTGTTTGCTTCTCAATAATAAAGAAAATCACATCTTCAAAGTTGTAAGCATGTTCTATAAATGAAATTATGCAAACCTTTAAACAATCCACTTTAATTCCAGGTTGTGAGGCAAAAGAACACAATAAATGCAAAGGGAGATGAATACTTTTGCAAGACACTGTAAATGCCAAGCAAATTTAAAGCTAAAATTCTAAATGCTACATTAAAAAGGAAAGACACATCAGCCTCCTTTCCATTATCTGGTTTGGAGACAACCAACTAAGCTGCATAATGCCATCACCAGAAAGCAGAATAGGCGAAATTACACATGGTTTAAACAAAAAACCATACAAAAAAAGCAGTGGTTGCTGACTAGAATCAAATTTGGAGAAAAAGGGCAAAACCAAAACTTTTTACCCTTAACATAGAGAAAATGAAAAAGGGTCATGAGGAAAGTATTCGCTGATCAACTGTTATGCCCAAAAAAATCTGATACATGAACTTCATAAATAGCTATTCTTCCTTCACAATGTAGAAGGCTATATTGAATTCCACTGTCACACCATCAGATTTAGGAACATGAATATAGCCTTGCCATCCAAACGCTGTTGGTGAATGTGCTGCAGTTTCATCTGTGCCTGCAAAGTTTATGTAGCATGTTGTTGGGCAGTACAAGTGTTTTATAAATTTTTTGACAAATGTTGAGCCATAGTCAGTAGTTTAAACAATACATTATGCTCTCCTCTTTGCACTATTTCAGGCACAGTATGTGAACCATTTCTATTTAACTGTAGCTCTTTGCTGTTTTCAGGAAATCCTTATGACATTTCTGACTGTAGAAGCACCAAAACGGTCTTAATGATTATATATTAGAAGAATTAACTGATAGTAGGAAGGACTAAACAAGACAAAGCTTGCAGAACCCTTTTGATGGGTCAAATGTAAATAACTAGATCACAATGTTGTGCTCACCCTCTACTGTTATGAGACACTCATATTTGCTTTTTCTCCATCACAAATAAACATATATACCCACACCTAGCCGTAGAAAGTGTTTCAGAAGATGCATGATTAAAATGATTAAAAAAACAAAACCAAAAAAAAAAAAAGAATAAAACAAGGGGCATAATTCTGCATAACTTTATTGCTCTTAATTGAACAATTTCCTCTAAGTTTCAGAAACTGGTCCCAAAATGCAGCCGAATAGTTTTACTTATGAGTTGTGCTATGAACACATATGAACATCAAGCCACATGTTATCATCAGATTGTGTACATGCGTATAACTTACCGTAGTGTGCTTGGAAGGCTTGCGGTTTGACCACATGACCACAGTGGCTGCACATCACCAGGTAGAAGTCGTCCTGGGCAGGACACTGACCAAATATAGGCATGTCTGTAGAGAGAGGAGGAGTCAAGCAGAGAGGGGGCACAACTTTAGGATAGGAAAATAAAATGGAGCTGTGTTCACCTGCTGCCCTAGTTGGCAGACTTTTCCAATTGCAGATCATCCGTCATTTTCAATCTACTTTGTAACGTCCATCATTTGTTGTCATTACATTGTTATAACCCAGTTTATGAATGGCTGATAGGGATTTTTATTTTCTTTCTTTCTCCTCTCCGCATGAACACAACAAATACAACTAACCACAGATAAAAATTGCTAGTGTCTTGACAGCAAATTTAAACTTAGACTGTATAACATGGGGTGTAATATCCAAATTTAAATTATCCATGTTAGGAATATATATCAAGGAAAGTATGAGAACTCAATCAAGAAACCCTGACAAGTACAGTCTGCACAATGAACTTTGTTTGTACTTGGGAGTGATCTGCAAACAAAGTCAAGTAATGGCACTTTACTCAGTAAGAAGAATAGTGAAAAGACACAGAAAAATAAGTTAAATATAGATATTTTGATGAGAACTATGAAAAGGTTATCTGCCGGTTATCTGTCTTTCCCAGATACAAACAAAAAACAGAACTTACACACAGCATGGAAGAAGTGTTTTTTTCCCCCCCGGTTCTTCTTATTTGCTTATCAGCCACAAAGAAAATCCTTTTTGAAGATGAGACAAAAAAAAATCTCTTAAAGTTTTGGGCTTTTGGGTAAAACTGAAAAGGTATCTGAAAATGCCATGTTAGAGTTTAGGAGTCTATAACTGGTGCGGTTACTTTCCATTCAGTGATTTTCATACCAACTTTATCAGATTGAGGATCATGAATGGCTTGGAGGCTAACCTTTAACCAATGGCCAATAATTAATCATAGAAGTAATCAGAGGACCCAATGATATACAGTATATGTTTACAGCCCTGCAGTATATATAGGATCATGCATATAGAATCCATACACATCCCAGGCATTAATTCACCAGAAAAGTAGGTATTCTCTAAGTCACATGACTTCATGACCCCACATAATCTACTATGTATTGCTTGTTTTGTGAAAATCCCCCCCTAAAAAGTGGTGTGCATATGCATTAGCAGTACTTTGTAGAGCCACTCTCAGGAGAATAATCATTCCACAAAATAATCATTTCATTCAAGGTACATGAATGGAATATTTACATCTCTATCAATCCAATAACCAGACTTCACAGTTTGAAGGCCACTCTTAAAGCAAATCTGCTCTTCACCAGAATGTGATCAAAATTTACCCTGGCGCAGAGAATCAGAAACTCCCTAATTAAGGGGGCTAATTAAGAGATTGCCTGGGGCGCCGTGATGAGATGAGCTGAGAGGAGGACACAAGAGGAGAGAAGTGGAGCCCCACTCCAAGACATGTTCTGCAAGGGCTGTCAAGGGTTCTCCAAACATCTCTGGCTGAGTCTGGAAATGATGAGGACCATTAAGCAAAAACCATTTAAAAGCATCTACCTGCTGGGTTCCCTCTTGAAGAGGTCAGTGACTGTGACTTGTGCGGACGAATTGAAAAGCCTGATGCTACTTAATGTGTCAATTGTTTGAAGCGCCTTTGCCAAGTGTCTCCTTCAATAGCTGTGGAGTGAAAAGGCTTGTTTTGCAGCACCTGGTGTGTGCAACAGAGAGAAGGGAAAAGTCTACACTATGAACAAGGCATGTGCATTATATCTAACTCAAGTAGACAAGCTGACTGCAAAGCAAACAAGTGCAGATATGTGATCTGGAGGGTACCATTCGCTGGTTGCCAATTGCAAAAGCACAAGCTATTAAAACAACTGCCAAATGCTGCCGAAAAGAAGAAACTTTTCACATCCGTTTATTTTTGTTTAGTCTAGGGCCCATTATTCTGTACCAGTAGCAAATTGAAACTATGATTCGAAAGCAAGCGTGTTTGCTAAATCAATAATTTCCCATATAATGTTCAGTTAAACTACACTTTCCTGCAGATCTTTTATTGAAACCAACCAAGGACTGTAGCAACCAACAGGCCAACCACATTTCCTTCCTGGATCAATAGCAAGGTAAAAAAAAAAACAGACTCATTCCCAAACTGCTGCTGCAGTTTGCCTGGAGTGTTCTGCTAACAGGTTGCTCAACTATAAAAGCAGCCCTGTTGTATAAACGTATTACTCTTCATTCAGCATTCTGGTTACTATTGGACGGTAGCACTAACATGGCTCAACTTCAAAAGTGGTGTAGTGCCACTATGTCTACCTCTTTCTCAATGTCCATTTTCTTCTTTAGCAAGGGGGAGGTGAAAAGGGTAGAGAGACAGGAAGTCACAGTTGAGAAGAAAGAAGAGGCAAAATAATGTAGCAGAGCCCAGAAACAAGTGCAAATGGAGGGGAACAGAAAGAGCAGAGAAGCAGGCCAAAACCTCAGCGAGACATGGGGAGGGTGAGAAGAAAGCCTGAGAGAATGAGACAGGGGAAAACCATGAGTCTAGTTAATTTCTGCATCCTCATTGACGGCAGTGATAAATGATCTAGGTGTGATCACCGCAGCTCTTGCTGCTTCTGAGCAGCACGCATGCTGGCTCAGATCTGTGGCACTACATTTCCCAGTTTCACCAACTGTGACAGCATCACTGTAAAATGTATATATATATATAAAAAAAAAGAAAAAAGAGAACACGCAACAGAGTGGTGAATTCATCAATCATTGATTTCTATTCATTTTTACAATGTGTGTGTGCGTGTGTTAATTATCCGTGTGTGGTAGAATGGCTGTTAGACCACAGGAGGAATCTGGTGGTGAGTCATGATGGAGAGGTGTAGTCATCCACTCGTTATACCCCCGACTAGAAGCGCATACAGACACACAGCTTATATGAGCACAAACTTCTGCCATGAGCAGCATGTGTTGATCAGGCCCATGACACAAACAACAGTCACTGACAGACGCTGCTACACCATCACAACGTCAAACAAGCAGCATATCAATTTATCTAAGCTGACTCAAATATCATCATGACTAGTCTGCCTTGTGAAAAATACTTCCTTTGACCTGGAGAAGCATTGATCTCATACTCTATCAGAAAGCATTTCCAAAACACGATGCAGGTATCTTTCCGAAGCTTGGCTTCCACCTAAAATGCACAGTGTTAAGTCAATCACATATATTTTGTGCCATCCCATATGAGGTAAAACATGCAATATTAAAGTTGTGGCTATGCTTTTGTCACTGGGAGCTTCTAGGACATTTGCAACTGGAATTCTGCAATGATCTTAGGGGTAAGTACACAGCACACATTGTTGACCAATGTAAATGCAACATTAGATAAGGCCCCCGACAAGTAGCCTGCCATTAACCCTTTACAACTCATGAAGTGAAAAGGAGAACAAAAGCTGGAAACAATATGATGACATAAGCGTGGGGCAAAATCATGTGACCAAAAGAAGCTTGCCGTCTTTCCTGAAAGCTTTTCTCTGTGATGTAGCCTACAAAGACTTTATATAAAGTGCTTGTATGAAAATGGTTTGGCAGGATGCATGAGAACCACAATGGCAAAATTCAACATGTGTGCCCTCCAAAATGTGTAGGTTCTTCATTCAGAAACCTGCCTAATTCCATCATTTTATTATATTTCATTAACTGCTTTGTAGATGACTGATTTAATGATGATGTTGATGTATGTAGAAGGTGCTCGTAGTTTTTCCTTACTAGTGCAATTTATACAGGCAAATGATAAAAAACAAATAATTTTCAGATCAGAAAATAAGATGCTTTTTCTTCACACGGTTTTGTAACCGAGCTAAAAAGACAGGATGCATCTTAATTTGATGTCCTAGCTGCCATTACACCAAGGTCACATGGGTCATGGCTCGCTCGTGTCCTTGAACAAAAGATTTTAAAAAAATCTGTCTGGGCAGTGATTTAGAGGAGACATGTCATGTCTTTAGCTTACGAGCTGATGTAATTTTCTGAGCACTTAATGAAATGTTTGGTATTTTGACATAAGCATGTCACAAACAGCGATAATACAACACCAACATTTTCCACCACTATTTACAACTCTACTCACTCAGCCTGTTTTATGGTGTGGAGCCACTCCCCTCCACCCCTGCCTTATGTGGGGTCTACCTCCACAGCCCTTGAAGCACACACTGTAGTTATTGTATTGCTGAACATACAGAAAACAGCCTGAGAGCCAACACTAGCACACGCAGTACATGCAGTTCTGACGATCACCAGCTGAACTGATCTGTCTGCAATTCAGCACGGGACCTTTTGTAATGATCCCTCCCTCTTTCAGGCATAACCTTGCAGTGATTTATGTGTCGAACTACCCCAGGTTGTTAAAACACTGTGCCACAGATCTTAACAGGCAGCTGGGATTCAAACATCACGTCAAAATGACTGTCACATAAAATAAACCACTACATAAACCCCCCATCCTCAATGCGATTCATTCTTCAGTGTCTGGATGACATTTTCTTAAGTTGAGAAAAGTTGCTTATACCTGATACTTTTAAATAATATTTTTTAGTATATTATAGTAATGACAGAGCTACTGGTGGTGCTTTAAGACAAATGAGAAATAATCATTTTCAACTTTCGACATGGAAGAAACTTAAAAATGTTCAATAGAATAAAAAAAGCAATTAGCAAATCCTGACTTTCTCTTCTGAAGTAAAGCAAACAAGCTTGAAATTGAAGTTGGGTAAAGATAGGGTGTACAAGTGTACTCCGATCAGCGAGTTGACATTGACACTGCAAAAACAAATTACGTTCAGACAAAAGGGGGCATCAGGAAAATTGCCGAGATGTTGTTTTCTTGGAATTTTTGAGGTGACTGAGGAAACTGAAATAAATATATTGTCTCAAGACAAAAAATCTTTTAAAAATGTTTTTTAACTAATATACCACCTTTACAATTGCTTTCAATATTTTGCAGAAGTGCCTAAACATGCAGTAATTCTTAACTGCCAGTTTAAATCGGTGCAGTGACTGTCAACAATTATGTCTTTCAGTAAAGAAGCTGAGCATCAACATGTATCATAGACATCATCTGGAGTATAATTCATGTTTGCCTTCAACCCTCTCTGTCACTCACTTTAATATGATAAAGTTTTAAAATCTAGTGTGTTCCTGCTCCTCTGTACTGACCCTGATTCTAAATTCAGGTTTGCAAAATCGACACCACAGCTAATCAAGTTGTGTTCAAAGAAAATTGTAATGCTAACATCGAAACATCACAGTGAGGCTCAAGGGGCAGTTAATGTTCTGTATCTGTTGTTGAACATTTAATGGCAAATAATGTCCTCTCTATTCTGTTGTACTTATCCCATTAACCTTCAAAAACCACTGTTAACTATAATGGCTAGACCTTAAAATGGGTATCAATTTTAAAAAGAAAAAAGCATTGGCTTTATGTGAGATTATAGCTATGAGCAGGAGCAAGATTATCCACTCACTGCCATCAGAAAGTTGTGCTTTTCTATGCCCTGGAGTGGATGCAAACTTTCTGCGTCTACATATGTCATGTCTAAACAGATCACAGATCAGACCTCTTCTCAAAAGTAGCACTTTAGGTTAAATTATCTATTGTTGTACTCTGCTGCAAAAACAATATTAATTTTGCTCATATCTTGTGTTGAAGCATCAGAAGAAC
>JAPMNP010690970.1:0-10275 GCA_029874935.1 Atherina boyeri | reverse complement strand
GAGCTTTGACGATTACCAAATCGCGTTGTATGAAATCCCGATTTCGATTTGAAAACGATATATCTTTCAGCCCTACCGGTACCTGCTACTTTCTTGTTCTGATCATCAAGTGTTGTCTACCATGTAAAGTTTAATTACAACCATGGAGAGGCTATAGATGATTTATTACTAAATTGAGGAATAAACACAGTATAATTGATAAAATTTCTTCTTGTAAACCACAAGGCATTTATTACCAATCTACCAATAATGTATGTTAAGCGGTTTTTGCATTAATAGAGGTTTGATCCTCATATGAATAATCAAAAATGAGTTCATTGAGATACCTCCTGCATTGTTTCCGTCTTAATGCAAAAACTGTTTTGTCAAAATGCAAATATGTTTGGATTAGTTAGAATTTTTATTTTTTTTACCCCCCAGATACCCAGAGTGGGATGGTGAGATACCACCGTCGCGGAGGTACTTATTTTATTTTCAGACAAGCATCCTCAGCAGCTATCGCACACTCAACTGTGAGCCAGATCTCTCGTGAAATATACCAGTTTTCCTTTTCAATAATTTAACTCTGCTTCTCTCTATTGTTGCTCTTTTTTTTTTAGTAATTTGGGTAAAGATGTCAAGCATTTGCCTTCAACGTCTGCCCAGACCTTCCATAATCGTCACCAGAATACCAGGCGTGAGAGCCCTGTTCGCTCCCGCAGCCCAGGATCAGAGGATAGGAGGGAAAAACACAGAAGCCGTTCTCGCTCACGCAGTCCACGCCACCGCAACAGCTTGGAGAACAGAAGGGAAAAACGCAGCAGCCGATCTCGGTCGAACAGTCCGCGCCACTACTATGCCTCAGAAGGTAGAAGAGAGAAACGTAGCAGCAGATCCCCGCCCTACAGCACCAGACACACCCGCAGGTTTGTGAAAACGGAATTTATTCTGCACAATAACATACGAACCAAGGTTTCATTAATCAATGAGCTACTATATTGCAAAAAAAATGTAAATGTCTTTACCTTTTTATACTGTTTGAATTTGTGTCAGGAGTAATGATGAACAGTGTCATGGAAGTTATTGAAATTGTAATTAAAATGAGTTTGAATTATTTGGCAATGTTCCCTTTTAGGTCCCGATCTCGTTCTTTGTCTCCACGGTATGACCGCTCTACTTCTTCCCATTATCAATCACGTTCAAAGAGTCAAGAGAAACGCTTCTCACCCAGGAGGAGAGATGAGAAACGGCCCTCACCAAGGCGGAGTCACGAACGACGATCGCCGCCAAGGAGAAGTGACGACAGACGGTCGACACTGATGAGAAGCCGTGAGAGACGGTCTTCCACCGAGAAGTCGCTGCCTCAGCGAAAAAAGTCGAGCAGCACAGAGACGCTGGCCAAGAGACTGCTGGAAACATCAGGTTTGACAGATGGCAAATATTTTTTAAGATTTCCTATATTTAAGAGCAAAAGTTAGGAAATACCAAGTTTATTGCATGTTTACATCATATTTAGTTATGGAAGATGTTGTGGAAGATGAGCTAAGCCAGCTTCAACAAGACTGGATTGGATTTTTGTTTTGTTTTTTTAAAGGACAAAACTTTATATCTTTTTATAGCTTTAAATTTGTTCAGATTTTGAATCTCAAATATTTAACACTTTTATTTTCCAGCTGTCCAGTCTCTGTCAAATCCATCTGATCTTGAGGCTATGGTTAAAACTCTGGCTCCTGCTTTACTCGCTGAGCTGGCAAAGATGAAATCGGCACCTTCATCATCAACCTCTGCTGCCACATCTTCGTCTTCCTCCACTGTAGCAAAGAAGGACTCGTCTACTAGGATGACGAAAGCAAAGCTTAGCCTTCAAAAGAGCGGGATAAGTTCTTCTGCAAAGCCAAAGGTAGGCATGTGTTCATTTATCAGGGAAATAGATTAACATTTTGCATTGGATAATTAGTTTAATCCTCTATTCTTGTAGCTCAAAGTCATGTACATAATAAACAGAAACGGAAACAAATCTCTGCTCCTTAAAATATTTTTCGTTTTCAAGATGATCAGCTTGGACAACTTTGCTCATATTTTACTCCTAACTGTTGATAAAAGTGGTCTTAATCAAGTCAATATTTGTTTTTTGTTTTTTTGTTTTTCTCAGTTCGCTCAGCCAGGTAAACCTTCACCTCCAACCATGGTGAAGCTTAAAGGAGTTAATGGTGCACTCTCTCACAAAGATGTGTTAACTGCAATGGAGAATTATGGGAAAACCAAGTCAGTGGTATTGTTCAGGTCCAAGCAAGAGGTACGTTTACAAACTGCAACAGTAATTTTCTATTAGGAAAACCTCTTCGTTATTAACCCGTCAATATTTTCTTTATTGATTTAATTAACTTTATTTTAATCAAATGATCAATTAGTTTAAAATAAAATAATTTTAATTATGGTCTTTTAAGGATAGAATCTAACTCTTCCATTAATCCTTAAACCTTTTTAAAGACCTTATTTTTATCCTTGAAAGACCACAATTGTAATGATTCTATTTTAAACAAATTGATTATTTGATTAAAATAAAGTTAATTAGATAAATATTGAAAATGAATTAATGTTTAAAACAATAATTATTTGTGAATCCCTGATGCACATATAATGTAACATAATACAGTTAAACTCACTTAACAGTAATGTCAAACAAGCTCAACCTTTCCAGGTGACCCCCTCAGGGTATATTTAATTTTCTCCAGATTAAAAAAGAGCATAAGATCTTAAAGGCCTAAAGATACTAGGGGGGCAGATAAGGATTTCTAGTCTAATAGCATTCTCCTACGGGCTCTTAAAGACACAAATGCAATGCTGTCTTTTGTTTATATTCAAAGATGGCTTTGTCTACATCCAGTGTCAATACTATGTTTAATTCCCCAGAGAGATGTTTGAGAAAAGTTATCCCGTTGACTCTGAGGTGGGAACAAGAACAAAACGTATGTTTCATGTTTGCTGATGATGTATGACATCTATTACAGGTGTTGGAAATATTGCGATACATTTCAGAAACATGACAGTTTATAAAATGTATCCAGCGGACAACCTTGAATTTCATCGGTTTAGGTTGCAACAAGATGCCGAGTTCTTCATCCCAAATATTTTTGATCTCATCAAAAGAATATTCTCTACTTCTGCTTGAACAAATTGCATACAGCATGAAAACGTTGCGGAAAGCGGTAGCTGTGCTATCCATTACAACATTCTTTTCAAACAACTTAAACTTAATGTCCTGTGTTTTCATTTGTAGGCAGTCGTGTGTTTTGAGAAAGTGGAAGATGCTAACAAATTGAGGGATATAAAGACCTTTGACATAAAAGGAATGCTGGTCACTGTTGTCAGAGAAAAGGTACTTACACATTGTCTTTGTGTTTGTTCTGTAAGTTTTCATCATCACCATTTGATAATTTCATTGTGGTCATGCTGTTTTTAATCAGATTAAATCAAAAGCTATCTTTTTTTACAGGATGCTGTTGCTAAGAAGCCTCTTGTGATTTCTACAAAGAAACCTCCACAGCAGTAAGTTATATTTCTCACAGACCTGTCTGTTTTTACTTTGGTCAATGTGTCATTGACAGCATAAATACTTATTTGCTGAAAGTCGGATTTATTTCCTTTTAAGTGATTAAACAACTCTCTTTATCTTAACAAAATGACATTTTACCAGAAAGAAGAAACAAAGAAAAATCTCTATCTTCAAGTATTTACATTTAGATAGTAATTTCATTCAACAGCCATATGAGAATAAAACTTGGATACATCTTACAGTGATGAATGTAATAAATAATTTCCATTTTTGTCTAAATGGACCCAATGCAACTCTTTTCTTTACAGAAAATCAGTAAAACCTGGTGACTCCACAGCTCAGACTGCTAAATCCATTTCCACAGGAAATGTTAAAGCACCTTTAACTTTACCTTCTGGGGCCAAAAAGATCACAAAAGGAAAACTTGCAACAAAAGCAAAGATTTTGGTTTCCAAAGCAAAAAATAATTCAACTAAACAGACGGTAAAAACGGTAAAGGCAGACAGCGCGGCTGGAAAAGGAGGACTGAGATCAGAAAGAGATTCAAAGCTCTCAGGAACTAAGATGTCTAAGATTCCTGGAAAGAAACCTGTCTCAGGTAACTCCAAACAAAACCCCAAACTTAACAAACCTCAAAGCAGTTCTAAAGACACTGTGGCGACACCTAAAGAACATAGCAACATGGATAAACCTTCCAGTTTGGGTGTTTCTGAATCAATTAAAGGCAAAGAAACTGACACAGTGGCAAAGATCTGTACTTCCACATCAAAAACAACCATGGCGACTTCAAAACCTGGAACGGAAGCCGATAATTCAACTGGATTGGCAGCTGTAAAAAAAGAAAATGTGGCAGAAGCGGTTACAAAGACGAAAAGGGTTTTCTCCGGTTCTACCGTTTCAGAAAATCAGCCAGATGCTGCTGAAACCTTCAAGGCCAAACTGTTGGAAGAAAAAGCAAAAAAATCTGCAAAGATGTCTGAAGACAAAGCCACGGTTTGTAAAACAAAAAACGAGAAACCCTTTGAAATGAAACAACAGCAAGAATCTGCCGAAGTGGTTCAAGACACTAAACGGCTGGAGCCGGGGGGAACGGTGGCAGAGCCCATGGAAGTGGAAAGTTCAGCCGTGGCCAAGGGGCAAGAGCTGACAGATTCAAAGATCACACCAAGTATCCCCAATGACAGTCGTACATCAACCACAACAGTTTCTCCATCTAAGCTTCAGGTCCTTTCACCTAAGGTACAGCAAGCCAGTACTCCTGAGAGCAAAGGACAAAAGATGATGGATGCAAAGGCCTTCCCACCTAAACCCTGTGATCCACCAACCAGTACAGCAAACACCACATCATCTAAGCCTTCAAATCATCCACCTCAGTCAACACAGACAACCTTCAAGACTCAAGAAACTTTGGTTAAAACTTCACAAATCCAACAAAGTGGAATGGCTTATTCAGAATCCACAAAACAAAAACTGGAGACCAAGACAAACGTTTTGCAAAAGCAAGCTGGAGGAAGCTTAGCTAAAGCTCCAGTCCAAGGGAAAGTGACTAAACCAAAGCAGAAAGGTATGTTTGAGATTATTAAACAGATGGAAAACACTCAGTAACCTTTGTATTTATTGCATTGTTTTCATCCAATTTTGGAATTTGTAGTTGTATCGGCAAGATATTTAGCATTGTAGTGGCGCACAGGAGCAAATTCGAAAAGCTGTCAAAAGTTTTATTGCTAATTAAATCACACATCAAGATGTTTTTTAGTTTTCTAGTTGACTTTTTTAAGTTGTGAGAATGATCCCTTCTTACTTTTTTAATATTGCAAATGCCTTTTAACATAACATTAATGGATTTATCAGTCTGTTAAATCAAAGGCATTCAGTCATTCACACATTGGTTAATTATTTGTAAGTGTTTTTCACATCTGCATACTAACCACGCCTGTGAGAGGGATGAAGATGGCCTGTGTTAATTATTCATTTCTTTATTTTTGTGAGAATAGATGGTAGATAAATTGAGCTGTGATGAAGAAATCATTGTAAAATTAAACTGTAACCTCATCTGATGACACCGTCTCCACTGCACTTAGTCTGTAGAGCACGGGTGGGCAGTTCTAGTCCTCTAAGGCCACAGTCCTGCAGGTTTTAGATGTTTCCATACTCCATCACACCTGATTCAAATTAAATGGCTCTCCCCAACAGCTTGTCATCAAGTGGTTCCTGAGCATGGTGAAACATTCATCTTATTCAGGTGTGCTACTGCAGGAAACATCCAAAACCTGCAGGACTACAGCCCTCGAGGGTCGACTTTGCCCATCCCTGCTATAGAGTGATGCATATTTATTTCTGAATCCAAAATAGTCAAAGGGCTGTCATAACACTTGTAGAAGTGTACCAGAATTTGTGTCCAAATAGGACATAGACACTTAAAAATTGTTTGCGTCGGAGTGCCTTCTGAATTCATCCGTTTTTGTCCGAGGTGTTCTTTGGAGAGGGTAGAATTGACGAGATGGCACAAAAATCTTTAAGGCACTCGCATTTGAAAATGACGAAAATGCCTTTTATTTATATTCATAGTGACCTTTAAAAACACATTGTACAGTTTCCGTCAGACTAACCCCATTGGACTGAAGACTTTGCCTTCTAATAAACCCAAATTGTTCAGTAAATGTTTATTTTTGAATAAAAGCCAGAGGTTAAGGGGGTTCAATCTTCATCTTTTAATGTAAATTACTCCTCATTGGCTTTTTTTCGTTATTATAACGATGCGTTTGTTACCTGTGAGGCCCAAGCTGAACCAGTTTTTGACTCTTAACCCTTTATTGGTCACTCTAAAAAAAAACGCAAGAGAAAAATGTTTCTTTGCATTTTTCCTTTTCCTGTTAACAATGACATTATGAATCAATATGTTTTAGCAAATGGTTGATGCCAGTTAATGATAAAGTAATACTTCTGTAGAAGTAATAACTTTCACAGATTTGTCATAAAATTAGTTATTGTCACTGAAAAATTTGGTAGAGCAGGCTGTTAAAGGGTTAAGAGTGCCTTTTTTCTATCCATGATGTCTTCTAAATTATCAGTGTATTTAATTTTGACAAAGAATTGGGGGGGGGGAATCAGGAAATTTTGGGGACTCTGTTGTCCAAAAACATTTCTGTCAACTGGTTTTTATCTTAAATACATTAGAAAGGCTATCAAGAGAGTGCTGTCCATCTTAGTTCTGTTTTCTTATCTGAAGATCCTGCAGCTGAAGTGGAGACCCAGAAGGACTCGGCACCAACAGCTGTCAGCGTTTCAGATCTGTCACCTGAAGTTGCAACATTGGTCAAAACCAAGCCAACAGATGCTTCATCTGCAGCTACAGCTGCCCCCCCAATAGCCAGGGAGAAGATGGAGAAGCAGCAGCAACGAGATGATATCTGTAAGAAGTCAAATAAATAGTTATCTAGGTCAGCAAATTCTTCCAATCATGTTAATTTCTTTGTTACTGTATTTTTCTCTTTTTATCTGAAAAGGTTGTGTCCAGATGGAAGCCATCCTGCCACCAAATGTAAGTTTTCTCAAACACATTCTGGATTCACATTTTTAGGTGACAGTTTTTGGTAACTTCGGACATCACACATTCACTTTGGCATCATTTTTAAAAAAACACTTTATTTGTATCTTTTCAGTTATCATATAAAGCCATAATATTCATCATATTTTACAAATGAGCATAGAAAAAAAACAATCCCATCGGACAAAAGACAATGGACATACAAAAATAAAAAAAAGCAACAACCACGAGTGCACCTAAAATTCCTTATTACAAGACAGACCAAGGGTAGATATAAACACTCAGAGTTCCATTTCCAGACAAGGTAAGCTGTTCACATAAGCTATTAGAGGGTCCCAGGTTTTGTGGAATCCGTTGGAGTCGTTGAGGGTACATCTGATCCTTTCTAGCTGAACGTTTTGCATAACGTCCCAAATCCAGTAGTGGTGTGATGGAGGAGTAGTAGCCTTCCATTTAAATAAAATCAGACGCCTCGCTAATAAGGAGGAAAAGGCAATGACCTTCTGTTAATGACCGGGGAAAACGGATCCGGATGGATCAGAAAACCGATTTTTGGCCGTTTTTGTGCCGATTTGTCACTCGTGTGACTTTTTTCGGGATCGGGCCAGCTTTTGGCTTAATCGTGCTACTTGCATCGTGTAGTGTACATGGGGTAACGACAAGCGATTTACACCTCACGACCAGCTCCCAATCGGTCGCAAGAAAATCAAACCTGTTTGAACTCCTGGTCGCCCCTCGTGAGGGTATCGCACTGTTGAAGCAGTGCTCAGACCTGGTCAACCTCAAACTCTCACACTGCACATGCGCGGACGCAAGCAGAAGTGTAAACAAGTCCCATAGCAACCGGGGGCAACATAGCAACGCAGCGAGTCACTGGGACCGAGAGAATGGAGACTCAGCTAGTCAAGCTCTGGCAGGCTCGTCCCAAATATAGATACATGTATGTACATGTATATCTATGGGCTCACCCGGGCCTTTTCAATGTAGCAAGTTTTCTTTCTTTGTTTGTTTTTTACTTTGCATTTCTTTGCTTGGCTCTCCTCCAGGTTCTTCTTCTGATTTAATGTTGCCCCTCTGTGTACTTCCGAGTTCTTCTTCTTCTTGTTTTTGTTTTTCTTATTATTTTTGCGCTGCATTTCAGGATACGTGTCGTGTGTGTGGACCATTGACTCTTTAATATATAATTGAATAATTATGTAAGAGTGATAAAAATAAGAATATCTTCTGGAATAATAATACAGTATGGACGTACGGTGTAAGCAGTCAGGTCGCATCCGACAAGCGGTTCGTATAGTGTGAGGACATGAGTCGTGAGCTGTGAACTTTTACAGTAACCCCTGCAATTTACTCGTACAGTATGAGCAGGAGCTGAATACCTGCGACTGAAAAATCGCACAGTGCATGCCCGGCTTTATAAGGATTAGCATTAGAGATGACTTTGAAAAAGGAGGACCAGAAAGGAAAAAGTTTTGGACAAGACCAGAACATGTGATAGAACAACCACAAGTGCACCTAAAATTGGACACACTTTATCGCACACTTTGGCATCGTTTTGACAGGCTTTTGCAATGTCACAATATTTATTTCTGTCCATAGTTGCATTCATTTTTCAACAAGATCTTTTGTGGTGATGGATGAGACGGACCACTGCATTAAGTCTTCTCTGGTACATTCCAGAGATTCTCAGTGAGATATGGTCTGGACTATGTGGGGGCCAATCTGTGTGAAAAAAAGTCTTTCACCACTGTCTGACAGTTTAATTCAACAGGAAAAATAAAAATTCATGAGCTCATAATGAAATGATTTTAAATTAATTTTCATTAATCCAACCACATATTTTATATTTTTTTCCCCCGAACCTATCATAATAATTTTTTCCTAACGAAATGAAAATATACTGAATATTCGTGATAGTTACTGAATGTACCAGAAAAATTGATATTAACAATTGCAAGAGTAAATAGAGGATTCTCTGTGCTTTTGATGTCGAACTGAAGACTTGGTGCTTTACTTTTATTTTAGTGACAGTGTCCTTGCAAGAAAAGGGACTTTGTTTTTGTTTACATGTTGTGCAAATATGCCTCCATTTAGTTTAAAAATGGAGCAACAGAAGACAGCTTTGTCAAACTGGTATGTTAAGGGTCAATTGGAATTTTGAAACTTTAAAAATTATTACAAAACATGTTTAAACCGGGGCTGGGTTGAGGTTAGTGTGTTCTGTTGAGGCGTTCTGTGCATCAGAGTAATCAAACTCACTTTGCTGTTTTGTTCACAGCTTCCTCCTTCTGATCCTGGTGATAAAGGGCGACAACCTACTCAGCAACCCATTTGTTCTTCTTCTGTTGTATCAGCAACATCTGCTGGATCCATCTTTTATGAAACTGGCACAACAAAACCAACTGTAAAAGTAACAGAGGAGGCTCCAGTACCAAAAGCTAAAATTGCTCCACAGACAACTATTGCTCCTAAAGCAAGTGAGGATGTAAAGAAAGTCAAGGAAGAAGAATCCACAGCCAAAACTTCAGTCACTTCTGCTGCTGAACACATCCTTCCTGCCTCTAACCCAGCTCTTTCCACCACGAGTCCAGTCAAACCTGAGGAAAACACCAAAGTCTGTGAACGCGATGTGGAAATTTTAAAGGCGACCACAACAGCAGTGGGCATGCACGGACTCACTCAAGGAAGCAAGGCACAAAATCAAGACAAAGAGGTGATGTAAAGCTCTTAAAGATGCAAAAATAAATATTTGATCCTATTCTGTAAATATTCTAAACACTGTTTGCTACAGAAAAATACTGTATCCTCTTTGCAAAGTACTTGCATAATCTCTGATCTGTTTAAAGACCCACTCTGATGAAAATCATGTTTTTTGTGTTGTTAACATGTTCTTGTGGCATTTTTCTAATGCTCGAGGACATAGTTTTAGAAAATTAGGCTCAAAATGGCATTTTTGGGTATTTTTGCATTCAAATCACTGTGTACCAATGGCAGTCACTAAAAAGCAGCCTAAAACAGACTGGAGTTGTGATGTAACAACTCCACTGGGGGGGGGCACAAGTTCCTGCCCCACTCCGCTCAGGTTCTGAGGAGTAGAGAAGACGATGGAGGATCAACATTTATGTGCTGTAGTGGGTTGCAGTGCTAAGAAGAGAGATATTGGTATTAGCTTTCATAATTTACCGCAGCGCTGGCT
>JAPMNP010690957.1:0-17953 GCA_029874935.1 Atherina boyeri | reverse complement strand
GAAATGAACATCATTTTTTAATGTCTTTTAATGTCTTGCAACAACTTAAAATAAAGATGATACAAAATTCTTACAGGCACCTTTAATGACAAGGAGGATGAATAGTTGCCTCAGAGAGACTGTTTCTTATAAGAAAGTAAGTAGGCTAAGTGTATTTTACAAAGGCAGCAAGCTATCTTCCTTTGTGAAATATTACAAGCTCAGCTGGACAGCCAACTGGACTAGAATAGCAGCATCAATTTGGTGGTGATCAAGGCAAACAATGTTGTGGGTGCCTGGTAGATCGTTTGACTCCTGTGGATTGTTGGGTGCAGTCTTTATGGGGTGGGCCTGCTTTCCACAGTCAATCAGATTGATATCTTGGGGAGTTTGGAATGGGTTTTTTGGGAAGGCTTCTAAGGAAGTATGGTTGCCACCTGAGGGTCTACTGCTCTTCAAAAATGTTTTAGTAGTTTCAAACCCATACAGTTTTTTCCAAATAGAATTTTGCATTGTGACAAGGTGAGCTGAGTTACTTTACAAGTGGTTTTTAATACGTGGGCTGATCGGGCTTACAGAAATGGCAGCTGACTTTGACCACATAGAAAAGCTAAATGTTTGCACAAATTAAAGGCTAAGCAAAACCTAGATGGAAAAAAATGACAAGAGACAAAAGACTGCAAAATGGCCTCAGAGAAATTCAATAAAACTGCAAAAAGATAAAATGACAACAACAATAGAACTCACAGTGACTACAAAATGACAAGATTATGGTAATAATTACACATATTCCCACAATGCCATACAGAATTACCAGAAAGGATAATATAACTTCATAAATATACACGAGTTGTAGAATGATTACACATAAATCAGCACAAAATTATAGAAAGGTATGTTAATGTCATAGTATATTCAGATATTAAAAGCAAATAAGGTGTGTCTAAAGATGACTGTGGTTTAGCTTATTGACTGGGAAGTGCAGTAGCACCCAGTAAACTGGGAGGGTCGCTGATGATTTACTCCAAACATGGCTGCCCAGGATGAACTCAGTAAGTTTCTTTCTGCGTCATTCACGATTAATATCTTCTTTATTGTGGCATTTGTGGTTGTCAAAAACACGTGTGTTAACATATTTTGTCCGAGCTGCTGACTGAGTTATTTTTAAAGTAACGATAAAGTTGCATTTAGTTTAAAACTGGGACTGCAGCGTTAGCTAGCCGCTCAGCTATATTGCTAGCTTAAATGCTAACGTCAGGAGGCCGTTTGCCCAGTCATGGTCAAAATGAAACTGTCACATTGATTATTGATATATATGCGTTCATCAGAATTTTGAAATGTATATTTATATCATGGATATTTAGGACATTTGGTATAGTTTTTATGGGGTGTCCCTGCTAATGAAAACCCAGTGGTATAACCAGAAAACGTGTCAAATGCGTGTGTCAGTTGTTATCGTTAGCTTCTTGGTGAACCATGCCTGGAGAAAGAATGAAGGCTGGCTGATATTTGCACCAAGACAGTAACTGACAGTTTTAGCTCATCAGCCAAGCTGGAGCAACATGCCTGCGAGACCGTGTTAATTTTTTTAAAGCTTGTGTATTGTTCTTCCACTGAGTGAAGCTGAAGGTCGCACAGACTGGCTTTAACCAGATACCCATAGTTGAATGAAAGATGCTGTCAGATCACTTATGATAGAACTTTTTAATCTCTGTTTTATCTTTGTTCTCTGGGTTTGACAATTGGTGTATATTGGGTTTTTACAGATCAATTGGAACGTGTGTTTCTTCGCCTGGGCCATGCAGAGACAGATGAGCAGCTACAGGACATTATCTCCAAGTTCCTACCCCCTGTTCTTCTCAAACTCTCCAGTGTTCAGGAGGGTGTGCGAAAGAAAGTAAGAAGGCTGCTTATCTCTTCTCTATAGCTACTCTTCTTCAAAAATGCAAAGAAATAACTTTGTCATTTGTCATGCTATCACAACCAAATCCTGTATCACTGTATTTTAATACTGACTCAGGTTTTAATGATGTAAAGTTGCGTTCAAGGAGTTTGGATCTATCTTTTTTTTTTACAAGTCTTTATTTATGTATCTGTTTCATGAAACAACACCTTAAACCTTTGCTCGTTCTGCTAGGTAATGGAGTTGTTGGTCCACCTTAACAAGAGGATAAAAAGCCGGCCAAAAATTCAGCTACCAGTAGAGACTTTGCTTGTGCAGTACCAAGACCCAGCTGCTGCCTCCTTTGTTACAGTAAGACTTTAAACCATAATATTGGCCATGGTGGGACCAGATTAAGTGAACTGCACATTTCAAGATGTAATGTTTAGTACCAAATACCTTAATTTGGTAATGATGTGACTGACCAGCTGGATCAGTGTTTGTCGCCTTTGTCTTTTAAAGTTATGGTTGTTTTAAAGTTTTCATTGTCATCTCCAGAATTCTATATGGATGTGGTTTCTTGTGTATCCCCCATTAGACATGGGTCTATAACCTGAGACAGGAGTTGTGATGGATTTGTTTATTTGCAGAATTTTACCATCATCTACATTAAAATGGGCTACCCTCGTCTAGAGGTGGGAAAACAGTGTGAGCTGGCCCCGACCCTCCTCACTGCAATGGAAGGGAAGCCCCAGCCACAACAGGACAGGTGAGGAAACGTATGCAGTCATACACACTCCTATTATCGCTGTCATCAGCATACTGGATTAAATGAATGTCAATTTTGGCTGACGCACATTTTACAATGTACATCTTTCTTACAATTGTGTTTTTTATCATTTCCTTTCCGTCCTTTCTGCTCATAGCTTGATGCACCTGCTGATCCCCACTCTTTACCATATGAAATATCCTGCAGACATATCCAAGACTGCTTCTCTATTCAACCTAACTGAGAGGCCAAAGACAGTTCACTTGCTGCTGGAGTTCATGTTGGATGTTTTACTAATGCCTTACGGGTGAGTTCCTGCTCTCTGGTTTGAGTATTATGTGACCTAAAGATTGGTCTACCTATAGTTGAATTTTTTTATTAGTTGTTTGCTGAAAAGTTTTTAATTGAGTTAATAGGTTAATTTGTACACTTTGGGATCCACCAAGGTTCGTGCTCAATGAATCTCCAACTCGGCCAGCCCCCTCCTCCTCCCAGGGAAATGCTGCAGATGGGACTGCAGCCACAAGTGGGCAGGGTCTCCCCCAGCCTCCCCCAGGAATGAGTGTCTATGCTGTAAAAAGGGTGATTGGAGAAGCCCAGTGGAATGCCGAGCAGCTCGAGCAGGTACAATAAAGTTCTAGTATCATGACAACTCAAATGTTAAGTACAAGCTAATAAACTCATTGTTTGCCTGCTGGGTTTGATCAGTGCAAGCTGGGCATAGTGAAGTTTATCGAGGCAAAGCAGGTCCCAGAGGTGGAGACGGTGGTGCACCTTGTGGTGGCATCAAGTGACACCAGACACAGTGTGGCCACTGCAGCTGATCTTGAGCTGAAGAGCAAACAGAGGTGAGTGAATGACTGTATCAGGCAAGCTTGTACAGTATGATTTACATCCCCATATGGAAAAAAGAAAAGTTTGGATGCTGTGTAAAGTGTGGAAAAAAACATAAAGCAATGATTTTTTAATCTCAATAAACAAATGTTTTATTCACAATGGCACAAAGCAAGCAAGTGAGATATTTGACTGTTTTTTTAAATATATTTGCTTCTTTTGAAATTGATGGCTACAGCACATCTCATAATGATCAACTCAAGACTGCTGTGATCTGATACAGCTCCATATCTTGCTGTTTGTTTTCTTCTTCAATGTGTGTCAAGTTTTCTCCTTCGTAAATTTTTGATGCTGCGTTGCCTCTGGCGGACAGTGGATCATGCTATTTTAAAGTTCCGACTTGATTCAGTAAATAATGCGTAAACGCAAACTTGGTCCAGAAGAAATTTGCATCCCCAACTGAGCTGAGTCTCAAATCAAAGTCTTGCAGACTATCCTGGTGTGAAAGCACCCAAAGTAGGGTATTTGGATGGTAATGTGATTTGGTATGAAAAGAGCACATTAGAGATGCAGAGTCTCAGGGGTGAAAATGGGTAAAAGTTAGATAATCTTCACAAAAGCGCATGTACAAATTGTGGAACAAATTCATATTCTGTCAGCTACAGGGTGTAAAATCATGGAATAAATTCAGAGAATGTGGATATATCTCTGTATGCAAGGCTGAAAATCAGCACTGGATGCCTGTGATCTGTGGAAGAAAATCATTCAGGGACATTTTAAGATATTATCATCTGTGAACACAGTTCATGATATGATCCAGAAATGCAGTTTTTAAAGCTCTATCATACAAAAGAGAGGCCAGATGTGAAATGCTGGCATCTCTGATAGTATGTGAGTGGATCAGTGCTCATGGTTACTGGAAACTTGCATATTAGGAAAAGCACCATTAGAGGTAATGTAAATAATAAAATAGAACATATATCTCACTTTAAGCATGTAATATGAATTCTATCTTCTAATTTGAATGAAATTTTTGTTTATGAGATTTATAAATTACTGCTTTTTTTTAAATTTCATACCACATTTTAAGGTTTTGTTTTATTTAAGTTGTGTACATTATCTGCATTATATACTCCAATTTGTCCTGTACCTCCTGAAATTCATGTACTCCTCAGTCTAGTAGGTAAACCTCCAATGCCTTTTTTTTTATTTATTTTTTTAAGGAAAGGTTAATAAAAATTTTGGATCTGCAAACTTGATGGTAATTCATGTAGCGATTATGTCGTATTTCAGCATCATTGACTGGAACAATCCTCTAATCATCAACAAGATGTTCAAAGTGTATCTGGGAGATGTTCCACTTAAAACAAAGGTTTGTAAACTTGTTATTTATTTTACAAAACTCACAATAACACAAGATGTTGTGTTTTTCATGCAGATTGTGTGATACATGTTGTTTTGTTTGTTCTGCAGGGTGGTGGTGTGAAGCAGGAGCTGAAACATGAGCCAGTTAGCACAAGAGTCAAACTGAAGATCCTGCCACATCTTCTGCGCTCACGCCTGGCCGCAGAATGCTTCCCAGCTAATATTCAGGTAAGACCTTTTGATGCTTGCATTTTCATATAGTCGCATTACATGTGTAAAACAATTCCAGTGCTTAATTTAATCTCGCAGGAACCTGCCTTGTAATGTCTCTCTATTGACCTATAGTTTTTTTTTTGCAGGTTGTGTATGATGGTCTGTTTGGAGCCAATACCAACAACAAACTGCTGTCCTTAACCTTACAGTTTGTCCACCACATCTGCATGGTGTAAGAAAAGTTAATTCACTTTCCTTCGTCTTTGTACAGCCAAGTTGCCTTTCTTTCACTTAGTTGTTTGTTCCCCATGTTTTCCAGATGCCCGGACACTAATAAGCCCTTAGGACTAATGCTGCTTAATGGTCTTACCAAGCTCATCAATGAATACAAAGAGGTATTCAACTCACAAATATCCACTTGCACATCAGTCTCACTATATGCAGCTTTAATTAACATTTACTGAAAATGTGTCTTTGCAGGACCCCAAGTTACTGTGTGTTGCCTACTCTGCGGTTGGAAAGTTGTCAAGGTGTTGTGAAATGATTTTGTTTTTCCCTGAAATTCTCCCTTTGTGCGATTTATAAACAACCAAAAAAAAAAAAAACAATTCTTACTTCTCATGCTTTCTGTTTCAGTCGCATGCCACAGCTGTTCACAAAGGATATTGCACTTGTGCAGCAGTTCTTTGAGTCCATGTGCAAGGTAGGCAAAACACATTTCAGTTTGTAATAAAATATATATCTGTTACAATTTTTTCTCTAGGGTTTCTGAAACTATGCTTAAATCTTTTTAGGAGGAGCCTGATGTCCGCCTTGCCATTCAGGAGGCTTTGTCAATGATGGTTGGAGCTTATGCTAACCTGCAGGGGGCACTGCTGAATCTAATGGAGGCCCTGGTGGCTGCATACATTGGAAAGGTAAGTGAGTGCTCGAGAGGAATAAACATTTGGTTTGTGGCGAGGAAACAAAGAGGGGGGGGTTTAGACACAAATCAAGCCAGTTTACTGTTATTTTGCCACAGCCGGAGGTGCAAGTTCGTCAGGTGGCCATGAAGTTTGCCAGCACAGTGTTTGCATCCGATCATGTGCCATCAAGATACCTGCTTCTACTGGCTGCTGGAGACCCGTGAGTTAAAAAAAAGAAGTGATTTTCTCTCTCCTGGTTGATAAATGTGAAGTGTTCTAGTGAATCTTGAAAATATTCATAACACAAATGAGACAAGTAGTGATTAAAAAAAGTATATGTTGTGTTATAAGAAGCATCGAAAAAAGTAAAATCTGTTTATTTTTTTCTGTGTTATAGAAGGGAAGAGGTATCTGGAGAGGCCCAGAAGGTGCTGAGGGCTTTACCTACCAAGAGCCCCGAGAAGGAGGGACCAAAGCCGATGCCTTCATTTCCTGACATGGTTGCATATGTCCAGGAGAAGGTTAGTCTGAACATTTTTTTACAAGTTATATGCCTTTTCCATAAAAAGAAGATATTAATCCCTTTTTATTTGTTTTGGGTTTGTTTTAATCTTGTCCATATTAGGCAGCTCAGAGGATTAAGACTCCAGCTAAGTACATTGTTGGAACCTCCACAATTCCTTTTAACCCATCTGCATTTGGAGAGGTGAATATTTTATGTGCATCGCATCCATAAATCTCTACATTGGATGACTTTGCAAAATGATTGTCTCTCTTCTCATCTTCTTGATGTCCCTTTCTTGCCTTTTTAGATCATGCTATACTTGAGGATGTGTTTAGCTCACAGTGCCGGGGCCACACCAATGTCCACACGCTTGTCAGACATGCAGGACGATGCTCCTGCCATTGGCCGCTACATCCATGCGCTGCTGTCCTCTGAATCACAGCCCTCAGTGTCAAAGGGCACTGAAGCAAATCCTGTACATGTGTACATGGATCTTTTGCAGCAACTGCTGTCTGCTGTTGGAGGTGAAATAAGTTACCTTGCTTTTTTCGAGTTCTACATTTACTGTCTGTGAAGAGATTTGTGATATTTTGTTAAGTCCTGAGTAAAGCAGAAAGAAATATGCCTTCTGAGATTGTCACATAAAAGAAAATTGTGTTATCAACCACTCAACCAAGCATGAATGATTACGTTTCAACAAAGCACTGAGATGTTAAGGGTTGATCTCCTGAAAATACTAATCATATTTTTGACCTGGTGCTGACTAGAAACTGCACTACAGGTGATGTGGAGGTCATACCACTGCACCTCTCAGACCACTCCCTGGTTAATTTTTCCATCTCTCTTCCTCACGTCACTCACCCGACCCCAAAAATAGTCTCCTATTGCAGAAACCTACGGTCTCTCAGACCTGCGCAGCTGTCAAATGAGGTCTGCTCCACCCTCTCTCCCCACTCGGACTCCTCCACACTATCTGTCAATGAGGCTACAGAAACACTCTGCTCCTCACTGGCCTCCTCTCTGGACAGAGTCTGTCCTCTGGTGTCAAAACCAGCTGGACAGAAAGCTCCCAGTCCATGGCTCACAGAGATCCTGAGGGATCACAGGACGGTGCAAATCAAAAGATCATCTTAAATTTTCTGAATACTGACATAAACTTTCACTTTCCACATCTAGTCTTAAAACCGCCAAGATAGCCTTCTACCAGAACATAATCCAAAATGCTCCCCACACCCGACAACTGTTCATGGCGTTTAATTCTCTTCTCTCTCTACCACCCGCTCAGCCACCCACTGAGTTTAATGCAGAAAAATTTGTGTCCTTCTTTACTAAAAAGGCTGCTACCATCAGTAACCAATTCTCTGAGCCTGACCATCTCAGCCCGCTTCACCTCTCTGCTCCTTCCGATCTCAGGACAAAGTCTCTAAACTTCTGGTCGTATCAAAACTGACGACCTGTCCTCTTGGCCCTGTTCCTTCCGACATCCTGCAGAGCATTTTACTTGTTGTCAAATGTGCAATAACCCACATTATTAACTCCTCACTTAAATCAGGTGTCAAGCTCGGGTCACCCCGCTGCTGAAAAAACACACACTCAATCCTGCCCAGATTGAAAACTACCGTCCGCTCTCACTGCTCCCGTTCATGTCTAGAATTTCTAGAGCGAACCGTCTTCAGTCAGGTCTCGCAGTTCCTTCATGACAATAACCTCTGTGACCCATTTCAGTCAGGCTTTAGACAAGGCCACTCAACTGAAACTGTTCTTCTGTCAGTTACTAAGTCACTACGCATTGCCAGATCCACTGGTCTCTCCTCAGTCCTCATACCGCTGGACTTGTCTGCTGCCTTTGACACGGTCAACCACCACATCCTCCTCTCAGCACTCTCGAAGCTTGGCATGTCAGGATCTGTCCTCTTGTGGTTCATGTCCTACCTCACTGGAAGATCCTTCAAAGTATCATGGCAAGGACAAGTGTCCAGTTCACATGAGCTGGCAAGAGAGGTGTCACAGGGATTGGTGCTTGGCCCTCTCTCTTCTCACTGTACACCATCTCACTAGGTGAAGTCATCAGCCGTCATGGCTTCTCCTACCACTATGCTGACTGCACCTAACTTTTCCTTTCCTTGTCACTGACAATACTACTTTCTCCATGAAAATATCAGCGTGTCTCTGAAATCTCTGCATGGATGAAGGACTGCCATTTTGCTGAATCTGCCGAATCTGTCCAAGACTGAGCTTATTGTCTGCCCAGCCAGTCCCTCCTTACCTCCTCAGATAGGTGTACAGCTGGATTCCACCACACTGGTGCCCACGTCCTCTGCTAGGAATCCTGGTGTGATGTTACAAAGCCAGCTGACCTTTTAAGGACCATGTTGCCTCGGTCTCTTGGTCCTGCTGATTTTGCTCTTTACAACATCTGGAAAATCAGATCCTACCTGACAGAATATACAGCACAGCTTTTGGTTCAGTCTCTGGTCTTGTTGTGCCTCGACTATTCTAATTTCTTATTGGTTGGCGTCCTGTGCTGTTAAACCTCTCCAGATGATCCAGAATGCAGCAGCACGTGTGGTCTTCAACCAGCCCAAGAGAGCTCATATCACTCCTCTGCTAATCTCTCTGCACTGGCTTCCAGTTGCAGCAAGCATCAAGTTCAAAGCTCTGCTCCTGGCTTACCAAACAATCACACAAATGGCTCCTGCCTACCCTCACTCCTTCATCCAGAGCTACACACCCTCTCCACAGTTGCGCTCATCCACTGAAAGACGCCTAGTGCTTCCACCACAAGGTGGAGGGAAATCAGTAGCCAGACTCTTTTCCTCTACAGTTCCCCAATTGTGAAATAACCTTCCAAACTCTGTTAGATCAGTGCGGTCTATACTTACTTTCCAGAGCAAGCTAAAGACCCAGCTCTTTAAGGAGCATTTCTGCATTTAGTTTTACATCTCTGCTCATCTGAATGAGTAGAAGATTAGCCCAGCTCGTTGTATGACTCAGCACTGAGAAAGTTGCACTTATGCCGAGATGATATTAGGATGGTGAATCTAAGACCTAGTTTTTGTTGTTTAAAGGGACTGTTGTATGGTGAGGGGAAAATAAAATAAAAAATGTAGCACTGCATGGCAGTACCTGTGTCCAACCCGACTCACATCAGTCTGACCAGCACTTATCCATGCTGTACCCTCTTATTTGATTTGTTGCTTGTGTTGTTCTCCCAGATGTAAGTCGCTTTTGGAAAAAAAAAGTATGCTAAATGACAGTAGTTGTTGTAGTAGTAGTAAAATACTGTCTCACAGATCAGCTCAAATTAACTGTTCAAAGAGGCCAAACTACTTGGATGAGAATTCATAAATGCACATTGCATATATTAAAATATTTTGGCCCCCTTTCTGCTTTGGAATAAGTTTTCAGCGTAGTTGAATTGTGCAGCTTGCATTCCCAAAGTGAGTGGTTCCTGCCAAGAATTCAAAGACAATATCTGTTGAGTTTAGCAGTGACAGTGATCTATCTGTTAATCCGAGCTGCCCACAAAAAGTTTGTAAAACTGATGAATAATATGGCGTTGGTTGTGATCCTCAACTCAGTCAATGTGGTTCTACACAAAATAAATCCGCAGAGCATCCTCGGATTGTTTTGACTTTCGTTCTCGAAGAGTACTGTAGGTACGCAGCCCTCTGACTGCTGCGCTGCGATGTTGGCCCCATACAATATTAACCCAATGTGTTGCCACATTTCAGCATCACTCTCCAAAAAATTGATCATTTGGTTTTTCGTCTTATTATTCCTATGGGTTTTAGTGAGACACCATAAGTTTTGCTAATTCTGGCATCCAGAGAAAATAAATTTCTGTGTTGAGAGCAAAACAGTTGGCTAGTTAGTTGTTACATAGACAGCTGCATGGTGTGGTTGGCTTGTTGCAAAATACTATATTGCAGTTGGCCTACTTTCTTTCTTTTTTTAAAGGATTTTTGGGCTCTAGTGGCCTTTATGTGAAAGTTCCTTGACAGGAAAGAGGTCAGAAAGGGCAGGGAATGACATGCAGCAAAGGGTCACAGGCCGGGAATCGAACCTGGAGCGACTGCAAGCGGGGAACTATAGCCTCTGTACATGGGGCGGGCGCCCAGCCCACTGCGCCACGCACCGCCCCAGTTGGCCTACTTTTAACTTAACATTGTTGGGATGAGGAATTTACTGGACTCTTAAGCTTTACTGCATCACAGTGCTCTGATTTAGACCAATCCTAAAACCCCTGCAACATTAAATGAATTTAAACCTGTAACAAGCCAACACAGACAACATGCTAGTGTTAAACATCTTTATTTACACTGTCTTCAGAAACCGTGACTGTATTTTAAATACTTGTGTATAAGTTGGTTCTGCACAAAGAAATGTTTATTTTTACATTCATAGGTATTTGCTTCAGTCTAAAGGGAATTTATTTATTCTACACATTTTCTTCTTTTTTTACAGGTATCCCCGTCATGTACTGTTTACTGGAGGTCGTGTCTGTGTGTCCAGAAAAACTGGCCCCCAGATTTGCTAATAAAATTGACTGGATTAAAGTGAGTATTTTGTTTATGTCTTTATTAAAAAGAGACTGAGGTCATTCCATGTGGAGTCTTAACTTTTAACAGTGCAAACAGTATCTCTGCTGTTAGATGAGTAGTTGCTCAGCTGCTCTTAACTATTGTAAAACCAGGATTCTGATGCACTTTGTTGTAATGACTTTTTTAATGTATTTTTTTTTTTTTTCCAGAGTCTGATGAACACAAACAAGGAGGACATGAGGGAGCTTGCTGCCCAGCTGTACGCCCTGGTGATATCCACAATGACTGGCAACGAGCTGCAGACAGCTGTGCAGAATCTGGTCAAAATCACCAAAGACAACCATGTATGCCACTCTGTTTCCTGTTAGTACAGGTTATGGGTGTGTATTTTCATCTGGTATAAATATTTTGTTCTCTTTGTTCTAATTACAGAGTCCTGAGACTCAACATGGGGCCATCTTGGCTCTTGGTTACATGGTAGGAAGAAACATGAGCAGAAAGAAAGTTATAAACTTTTCTGACTCAACTTGCAACAGGAAACCACAAATTAATATTACCACCCAGGAAGATGATGAACTTGTTGCTGTGGCCACTAAGACAGTCGGTATGAAACTTTTTTTCGTTTTTTTATTTATTTTTTCTTTTTACTTCTTTTTAAAAAAAATAGAAATTAAAGTAAAATTATTGCCTTCTGTTTGCATGGTTTACCTGACTTGAGTGTTTGTGTTTGTATTCATACAGGTTCCTTCCTGGAGAGCAGCAGTGCGCTCCTGGCTGTAGCAGCTTGTACTGCTCTGGGAGAAATTGGCCGGAATGGCACCCTGTTGATCCCTGCAGAGGGAGAGGGCCTCACCAAACTCTTTGTTGTGGAAAACCTGCTAGCTCGCATCCCTTCTGGCAAGGAGAGCACAAAGGTAACCTGGGAGTTGCCTTTGTAGAATGGTTTTAATGGTGCACACTATGCTTATAATCTACTCTGCTCAGGAATGGACGACATAAGGTTTTCAACTGAACTGCTTGGTGATTTGCCTAATTTTCTCCTTTATTGTCATGTTCATGTTTGTTTTTTTCATGCATGTGCTCCAGATGAAGGAACGATCCATTATGACCTTGGGTTATCTTCCAGTGGGAGATGCAGATTTCCCACACCAGAAGAAGCTGCTGCAGGGACTCATGGACTCAGTGGAGGTTTGAGACACACTAACAGACATTGGCAATGCACAGTTTTCATAAAACTTGGTCCAAATGAACTCTTCCACATACATTCATTACATTGATATTTTCACACAAGAAAAGTTGCAAATCCACTGAGGGTGCTGCTGAAATATCTGCAGTACTTTTTGAAGATATTTAAAGCAAAATATAGCAGTTTGGTCTGCTAGCTAGCTAATCCTTGATTATTAATGTGCTGTGGAAAAGCCACTAGCTGCTTTTAGTGCCCCTCCATCCTAAGCACTGTGCCCAGATATGGTATGCATCTATCACTGTCAGTCTTATACACCGCCTACCAGATAAGGGTAGCATTTGCTGTAGAAACGCAACAGAAATCAGGGTTTACCGTTCTGAGCTGGAAACCTTGGTCGGAATACACACACAGACAGAAAGACGGACCCTCATGGACACATGGATGAAGAAATATGTCAGCCTTAGTGGTATAAGAATGATATATCGGTTAGTAAAGGTAGCTGCAATCTAATTTAGTTTTTTTTGGGGGGGTTTTTTTGGTAGTACAAATAAGATGGTATTGTCTAAATTCATTACTTTATCTGTTATCTAGCTCTGAAGTTGCTAATTAATAACAACAGATTTCACTCATCTCTGTTTATTTTTCCTCTTCAAGGCCAAACAGGTAGAGCTGCAGTTCACAGTTGGAGAGGCCATCACCAATGCTGCAATAGGAAGCTGCTCTGGAGCTGCCAGAGATCCATGGACCTGCACTGAGGACCAGTACAGCCCACCTCAAAGTCAGTGCTTTCACTTATCATGAGTTTGAGTTGCATTTAAAAACATTTTATAAATGTTTGTTTTTTCTATAACATTCTGTAGATCAGATAAAATCAAACTTTATTTATATAACACTTTTCATGCACTGAATGCAAAGCAAAGTGCTTCACAAGATAAAATAAAATAAAAACAGGATGAATTTGAAACCCTGTCCGTCCCACGCACACATATTGACCCACCCACACATACACGCACCGCATACCACCTGTAAGGAGCCATCCATGCTGAGAGGCGTCACAGTCCGCAGCCACAAGGAGCATCACCAGAGAGACCGCCCCGACCCAGATACCCCAGTGTAGACTCCACATGGTGCAAAGCCCCCCAGTCCTCCAGGCCCAGGAGGCCTCCAAAACGACGTCCCCAACTCCCAGCGTAGGGGGGGGGGGGGCATTAAGAAGCACTGGAGTTAAAAACTAAAGTGTTAAAAGACCGTAAGAAAAGATAAAAACAGGCAATAGATACAATAATTGTAAAAGAAATGAAAATATAGGATTTAAAGATGAAATTCAAAGAATGATTAATAAAAATGTACAAAGACATTTGATTATAGATAAAAAAGATTAAAATAAAGATAGAATGGTCAAAAATTCTTAAAAGCATTAGAGATTCAGAATAGTAAAGTAAAAGAGCAAATAATAATAAATGAAGTCAGTTAAAACCCAGATTAAAAAGTTGGGTCTTCAGTCTCCTTTTAAGAATATCAACGGTCTCTGCGGTTCTGATGTTCTCTGGCAGGCTGTTCCATAGATCTGAATTATTTATGTAAATGTAGATGCCATCCATCAGTATTTCAGTTTTTCAAATTATCAGATTTTTCAGATTATATTTGGGGTTTGTAAAAGATATTGTCACAGAGTATTGCAATATTGCATATTTTTGGTTTTGAAACTCAAAAGGGATTAAAGGGAAAAAATGCTGCCTTTGCCTACAATTGTCATTTTTTCATGTGTAACTGGGAAAATGCCTTCTCAAGAAAATGAAAAGGAATTTAGTCAGTTTTATTTCTTTCCCTTTCAGTTGTTAAAAACAATGATGTGGTCCCTTGGGTCCTCAACTCTATCCTGTCCAAGTATATACCGAGCCAGAACCCTCATGTCCGGCAAGCATCCTGCATCTGGCTCCTCTCCCTGGTCAAGAAGCTCAGCCACCACAAGGAAATCACAGTACGTATATAATTCAGTTGCATAGCTTTTAACCCTAAGACTAAATCTCATAATAGAAGCTTCATAAGATTATTTGTTTTCCATAACAACCCCTTCATAAGTCCATACTTTTAATTTGACAAAGTCAGGCCGACAAATTGGTGTCGGAAATTACTGATTTTGGGCACCTTCACGCCCAAAATCAGCTTCTCCCGCTTTGATAATTCAGAGTTCTAATATTGTATCAGTAATAAGTTAGTTCTTTAAGCATTAATTTAAAAAAATAACTCTCTGCAATAATGTTTGCATTATGACAGCCCTGAGATTATTATGTATATTTTTTCACACTGATCTAGCGACCCCCTGAAATGATCTTATGACCCCAATTGGAGTCCCGACCCTAAGTTTGGGAACCACTGCCATAGACTTTATAACTGAGACTCTTCTTGCTCTGTGATTGGCCAGTCAAACATAGCGCCCTCCCCTCCCTTCACAGACACGTCTCCGCTCTGCAGAAATGGTAAATGGCTTGCACTTATATAGCACTTTCTAGCCGTACTCCTACAGCCCCAAAGCGCTTTACAATGCAGACACTCACCCATTCACACACACATTCACACACCGGTTGACGGCAGCTGCCATGCACCGGTGCTGGTCTGACCCAACCTGAAGCTGTGCCCTTCTCTCGCGCAAATCGTGTAACACAGACATGATTTGAGGGCTATTTACACCAGATGCGTCTGCGGTACGTGTGCGAGACGGTGACATTTAGAACGCATTTAAATCAATGTACTTGTTTACATCGGCTGTGGTGCGTGCCACATACGGTCATCCGGAGAGCTCCGCAGTCATCACGGAGCAATTCTATTTCTGCCAGATGCAGCAACACACACGCAAGGCATGGGGCTCAACGAGCATGCGCAACAATTTGGTTGCCCCAGAAACCAACATAAACACGCAAGAGGACAGACAGAGTATGCGCAACGCTCCATGCGTTTTTTACACATAAACAAACATGTATGAGGCCCGTTTCTATAAGGACGTGCGGAAGGATAGAGCGTGGCGAGAAATCGCAAAAATCCTAGAAGTTAATGGTAAATAAAACTTTGAGTTCTGTCTTTTGTTCCGGTTTATTGCAGTCTTGCGCGATTTGACACCACAGGATCATGCTGTCATCTGTGGATGATCTGCAACCGTACTGCAATCCTACTGCAACAGGTGTAAACTGCCGAACGGCCGTGGACGCGACGGAGATGCAGTACAACGCAAACGTGCCGCACACACATTCGCTATAAATCCAGCTTCTCTCCTTAGGTTTTTTTCAGCTTGACTCTATTTCGGTTTTGTATTATAGTTGAAGTTACTTGGTGAACTTCTTTTGTGATGTACGCGGTGCATTTTGCAAGACAGAGCTGAAAACAGCTCGTGCCGCGTCGGTCACGGTCACAAATTAAGCTTTTTATATTATATATACTACTATACTATGTAATGATGATAGTATTAATAATGATAATATATAATTATTATTATTATTATTATTATGTTTTTAATGTATTATAGAAGTATCGGATAGGGACTAGGTATCGGCAGATACTCAAAATCTATTGACTCGGACTCGGGGGCAAAAAACCCTGATTGGCACATCTCTATCGGAAATTCTTAAATATGTGTACATGTGAAATCGGTTTACGTTGAAATCCAAATAATTTTCTTTCCATTTCTTTACTCTTACAGTCCCATTTGAAAGAGATTCAAGTGGCATTTATATCTGTCCTCTCGGACCCTGATGGTAAGATGAGATGAGTTTGATTAATGCTTATTGAATACAGCTTTAAAATGTTGTTTCCTCATTTTTTGTCTGTACAGTTTTTTCATCTATCCTCTGTTTTCTTTCATCCAGAACTGAGTCAGGATGTGGCGTCTAAAGGCCTCGGGCTTGTCTATGAAATGGGAGGAGAGGGTGATCAGCAGGAACTGGTGTCTACTCTCGTGGAAACACTTATGACTGGCAAAAGGTGAGTGGGAGGTCTAGATAATTTGGAGTTTGAGAGAGGAAGGGTCATGTTTTCATGCATGAAGACCTTGTTAAATGCTTATTTATCTTTGAAAACAGGGTGAGACATGCTGTTTCACAGGATACGGAGGTATTCCAGGGGGATGGTTTGGGAAAAACACCTGATGGGTAAGTCTAGCCAAAATCAGTTGATATGTTTTGCTGATCTTTTAATCCAGGATTAATGAAAATATCAGTAATGATCTGGAATGCAAACATATTTGTGTGTGTTTGACTAGCACAAATGAGTAATTTTCTCCCTTGTGTAACATATATTTATGTTGCATTTACAGTCATAGTCTATCCACATACAAGGAACTCTGTTCATTGGCCAGCGACCTGAACCAACCAGACCTTGTGTACAAATTCATGAACCTGGCCAATCATCATGCCATGTGGAACTCACGCAAGGTATCGTGCTCTTTTGAATTTCCTGTCAATTTTTTTAATTGTACCCATTTCTTTACTTTGTTGGAGCATCTTCTCCCACCTGATCTAAGCAACCCTTTCCTGCCTTTCAGGGAGCAGCGTTTGGCTTCCACATGATCGCAGCCAAAGCCGGGGAGCAACTGGCTCCATTCCTGCCTCAGTTAGTGCCTCGTCTATATCGCTACCAGTTTGACCCCAACCTGAGCATTCGCCAGGCCATGACCAGCATCTGGGATGCTTTGGTCACTGATAAAACACTGGTAAGGTTGGATGCTTGACACATTTCCATCACAAAATAATTATGCATATTGATTAATTTAAGAATTTTCTTTTTATTTCTGTTTGGTGCAGGTGGATAAATACCTTAAAGAAATCCTGCAGGATGTCATTTCCAACTTGACCAATAACACCTGGAGAGTTCGTGAGTCCAGGTACAATAAAGGCGTAGACACTAAAGATTTAATAGAATATTAAGGCTTTAGATGTGTGAGGGTCTTCCTATCTGTGAAGCAAGTTTTTAAATGTCAATATTATAGTCTCAGGAAAAATGCTCATTTGTTTATCTATTTTAATATTGAACAAATTAAAACTAAAAAATCAACACAAATATTTGCATTCAAACCCATATTGAGTGAGAATGCTAAACTTAGCTAATGCTAAACTATTGCAACATGATAATTAGTGACCAGCATAATCGGTATTACCTTTTTCCCCCCTTTTTTAAATTTTAGTTGTTTTTTTTTAACCTAAAGGTACAGATTGTGATTTCTGCATGGCAGTAATCTTTAAAAATATTTTTGCAGAAATTATCTTTTTGTCTTACTTGTATCATCCCTTTCAGTGAATGTATGCTATTTGCACAGCAAATGTTATGTTAAGTGGTGATCACACTGACATACTAACTGCTGGCATTAATTATTCAAACTGAACAAGGATTAATATTAGGTTGATTTTTAACCAGCTACTTTTTTGAGACAGTATAGGAATTAAATTTCATACCCATTTATTTAACTAGAGCTTGTGGAAGTGAAGTTTATAGAAATGATGGAGCTTCAACTGATTAAATTCTGCACAGGTTTCTTTGATTTGTCTTTGGGCAAAAGATATGCTTTGGTGTAGGATTTCACACCAAAGCACATCTGTACAGTGGTGTAGATTACAGTGTTCACATTCTTTTGTATCACAATTAACCTCGACTTCAACATTTCCCAGTTTTATAAAGGAAGTCTAAATTCATGGTAAAAATGGTAAAAGGTTTTGCATTTATATAGCGCTTTCCAGCCGTATTCCTACAGCCCCAAAGCGCTTTAAAATGCAGACCCATTCACC
>JAPMNP010690889.1:0-20899 GCA_029874935.1 Atherina boyeri | reverse complement strand
ACCAAACATACCTGCACATTGTTGTAGGGCTTTCTCAAAACTTTGAGTAGATAAAGACACTTTAAATTATGTGTTATGGTCATGTAATGATTTCCTGGATTATAGATTTTGATTATAACCACTGATAAAACATTTGTGATCATTTGGGTTTACAACTATTAAAAAAGTCAAAAGTTGTGGAGGACATAATTTTTCAGATATGCCCAGAAAAAGGTATTGATCAAAGGAGCTAATATTACTAAAACTGACAGTGGCATCCAATGAACAGAAAATCATTGTTATTTCATTTTGACCTGTTTTTTTTTTATTTTTCATCTATGGGGATTGAAGCATTAAAATCTAGTTTATTCTAATAAATCTTACAAGCATTTTAGGCCAATTGATTCTTATAAAACTCCTTGTTCTTGTCTCCAAAAATCTTTACCAGTGGATCTGTGTGCCACTCATCCACTTTCTCCAACAAACACAAATGTACAGCACATGCACACCAATTCATAGAGTCTCAGGCAGGTCACAGAGATCACCTGTCCAGCTATGAATACAAGGTGTAAGCCTTTATCATGGGCCTAACCTCTCACATAGACAGACTCGCAAAAAGCTGTAAACACAAGAGTCCCAGATAGGGAGGAAGCAGAGGGTGGAATTTCCATGTCATTTCTCATACCTAAAAATGTTGGGACAGATAGAAAAAAGTCATGGCACTTTGTTGTATGAGCCACAATTGTTATCATTCTAGCAAGGGGATATAATTACTGGCATTCGCATCCCGACAGTGGCCTCGTTTATAAGCAACCAGAAAGCACCAGAGAGCATCCGTCAATGCGCCGCAGTATGATCAAAGGCCTAGACGTTGTGCAGGCACGATTTTCACACACACATGCACACACAAACACATACAGGGAAAACATGGCCAGTCCAGGTAAACACTGCCTCTGCTCATTTGCATCACTGGAGCTGACTCACAAAGAGAAAACACAGCCAATAAACAATAAACAACAGCACAATCACTTTTGCTTTAGAGGGCATTCTGCACAGGATAGACAACAAAGGAGGAGCACAAGATTGTAAAGCAGGATTAGCTCATCAGTGAGAGAAAGAAAGAAAGCTGAGTGATTAGCAGCAGTGATGTCTTTGTCCAAATATAAGTTAAGTATGAGGGGGTGCTGTTTGGTCCAGTTAAACTCCCCTACATGCCCTTTTAAAAAGTGGTCCAATCTCAGATCTAGTGTGCATAAATAGATCTGTAATTGCTTATTACAATACAATTAGGGCAAAGGAGATGAGAGAAAGGAAAGATGCTTAGTGCAAATGTAGAGTGACAGGCCCAAGCACCAAGACCCAGGATTACAGTAGCCGTTTGCACACAGACAGAAAACGAGAGCGATAAGAGAGAGACAAAGAGGGAGAAAGAGAGAGAGAGAGAGAGAGAGAGAGAGAGAGAGAGAGAGAGAGAGAGAGAGAAAGAGGAAGAGGGAGTTGGGGGTGGGGAAGGGCTGTCAAGCACAGGGCAGAAGCTAATGACAACTCTGGCTTCAACTTGCACAGACGTCTTTGAAGCCCAGCTCCGATCAGAGCTGTGATTGCCACCGCTGCAGGGCCACCACTCCTATATTAACCTACACTAACAGCTATTCAGTAAAAGTCACAGGCCCTTTCAAAACCTGACTTCTGCTAGAGCTGGCCATCTGTGGAATGGCCCCTTGAGACAACCAAGATGTGAGTTAAGGCGCACGCATGTAAGGGACAATGTTTGCATATGGCCTTGCTATAACAGTGACAGTCAAGCTGAACATGGGGCCGGTTAGAGCTGATTAGCTGCACTTCCCTCCTCAACCCACTACAGTTATGAAGATTGATAGAAGCAGCTTAGAGCTGATTATAGGGCCCTGGAGATGCATGGGCCCATACCCAAACAGCACATTCACACAGCATTCACAATGAGCGAAGCATGCAATCTCTAGGCACAGGGCAGGCATTAAGCAAACGTTATAGCAATAAGAGGAAAATAAGAGAAATGGACAATGCCAGAAGTGCTCTTAAGAGCTTTTCAGAAATATGAATATTATGCTAATTAGATGCTTGCTTGTGGCCAAATTTGGGACATTTGAGCAAGCACGTTATGAACATTTAACAAATTTCCTAGGCAATATATTTGGAACATGACTGGGTATCTAAAACTCACTCCAGGGTTATGAGACACAGTTTGCCGAGGGCCTATTTGGCATGAAGGACACTGAAATTAATCTTGTTTTAAAATGAGCCAGTTGTGCTTTGGGATAGATGAGAAAATATGGATCATTTTGAACATTCTTTAACAACAAAAATATCTGGGACGAAGCTCCTCTCTAATTCATCCAGAATACAAACTTTACAGGCTGCTTTCATAGGGAGGAACACTGTACTGTATTTATACATATAATTTTCTATTTTAGATTTGTGTAAAAAAAATATGATGAAGTAACTGAACTGCTAACTAAACAACTTTTGCTGTGCAAATTTTGATAAACAAAATTATTATTTACTAAGATTTATTACTTTTCATATACTCTAGCTGGTAGGCCTTGTTTGTTTTATGGATGAGAATTAAGACATATGCACACACAGTTCAGCAAGTGGTTTCAGGTTAGATTGATGTAAGGCTGATAACACTAATTCATGATATATGTTTGTCCTTTACTTCTTAGTTTGTCTCTACATTTATTTGTTGTTTATCGTCATGTAACCTTTTCATCAAATGTGCAATTATATACACTGGACAGGGTAAAAATGTGGACCTGGTGTGGACTAATTCTGTTGACCTTTGAAACCCTTAACAGAGCTAAGCAGTTCTCCAGCAATGGCTGAATCACTAACATAGTTTGATAGTCCACTCAGTCCTGCAGGGAGAGAGGAGACAGACTCAGGACTCTGCACTTTCCTTTAACGGCTACATTAAGGATCGGGCTCTGTTATTTACACTATGGTGCCTTAAAATCTATTTTGGGTCTCTGCTGCCCCCTCCCTGTGTCTGAACATGCACCACACTTGAGGGACCTCAAGCCTTGCAGTTTGATTTTCTACTGTAATCTTGTGAAAGGCTAAATCAAGTTCAGTTTTTTTAATCTGTGAAGCCCAGCTTCAAGTACTCTGTTAGTCGGCTTTAAAGGCTGGCCCTTGCCAAGACTCTCCAAAAAGACAATAGTAAACTCCCGAAATGTAAAGTTTGATAAATTGGGATTTCTCTTTTTCTCCAAAGGGTGGTGGTGTCTTTTGATTTGGTACAAATATAATCATCTTCCTTAATCTGCGTCAAGAAATTGAAAAGAAATTAATAGGAGAGTCAGATTTCTGTCACAGTTTCCATTCAGTTTTTCAGCTTGGAAGTTTCATTCCAATAAATACGTCATCTTCCCAATTAGAATGTGTATTATTCAAGTTTGTTTAAATCATACTTCTGGCAAAGAATGACCAGAAAAATAAATCAATCCCAGTTATTTATATGGCGAAAAATCAAGAATATAAATTTTCAGCTGTGGAAGTATAGGATGGATCCAATTGCTTGTCTACGATCTGAATCTTCAGCTTCTTGTCTAGTCTGTCCTTTTTGCATGTGTTCATGCTGTCCTCTTCTCGATCCCCTCTGTGTTTTTGTTTCCCTCACCTGGAGGTGTGAAAGGTGTTATGTTTTGCCTCTTGTGTATTTACGTGGTTTGTCCTCTTTCCAGGTCTTTGTGCTTAGGAGGTCATGCTCAGGTCATGTCTGTTTAGTGACATTGGAAACTGCTTAACCCTATAAAGCCAAACACATCATATTTGATACACAAAGTTTCTGAAACTTTTTGCATCTTTTTGCATCTAAAAAACTTTGCTCAAAACCCTGTTGTACACAATCTGATGTACCAGATACCAGTAGGCAGAGGACTACAATACAATAATTTTAACGTTATTATTTCTTGTGTTGGGCTTTAAAGGGTTAATATCGTTTTGCCAAAATCAGATTCTGCATGTTTGTCTGTCCTGAAAAAGGCTTCCCTCCTTTTCAGATTTTCTCTACTTTTTCTAAGTTTTTCCATATCCATGTTGATGGTTTGATTTGATTGTAAAGCCACTTGAGACATATTTGTGACCAGTAAAAAGAAAAAAATAAACAAAACTGATAACAGCAGTATCNTTTTTTTTTTTTTTTTACTACAGAGGATAGCAGAAAATGTACACAAAGGAGCAAATGACTGTGGCTGTTCAACAAAAACATTGTGTATGATTAATAATCTCCACTGCTTTAGCTGCTTTGAGTGGCAGTCTTTCAATAAGTTGATGTTCTCTTGCATGACCCTTGACACTGATACCAAATGTTCATCTTATTCTTTTAAAGACCTTTGTCTCAATACTGACAGTAAGCACTTGAGGGGCAAACAAATGGGATTTTAACTTTCAATTACAATAATGGCTTTTTGTGGCAGGCATCTATGCACCTTACCCCCACACCAGCCAATGCTTATCTATCTCCCTTTTTCATACACACACACACACACACACACACACACACACAAATGCATACACATTGTGGGAAAACAATGAAGCTAACCATCGTGGAACCCTCATCTCTTGAAATTTGGTCACGCGAGTGACATGATAACAGAAGGACGAGGCGATAAGCAGGAGAACGTACAGCCACATAAACCTGGGAATAACCTTGTTTTTTTCTGCTCTGAAACTGTAGCTTCTCGTGAACCACATACAGTACAGACAACTGTGGCCAACTCTGAAATACATCCTATCTACTGTTGAACTCAACAGCTTCTTTATATTCCATAATTTGGTTCAAATAGAATAAAACAAAATTAACAAAAGCAAAAGTCAAGATTTCTAAGCCTATTGCAAGGTCCAAAAATATCTACAAAATCTTGATGAAGTTTAGAGCTATTTTCTGCTGTATAAATGTTCAAAAGATTTTATAGTTAACCCTTTAAGTCAGATGTGATGATGAGAGCTCAGTACCTTGTAAAAGAAGAAAATACATGCAAATGGTTGACTGTGGTGCAGAAACTCAGAACAAATGCAAATATAACAATGTTCCACATATAGAACAGATGAAAACAGAAGGTTTTCAGAGAACACATCCAAAAAACTGTACAATTGAGCAATGTCCTCAGCATGCCAATTCCTCGTCATCCAAAATGAGCAAGGACAGATTTATGTTTCATGCACTGATTATTTTTGAATGATAACTCAAATTGCCTGGTGAACAATAATAATCAAAAGGCAAAGTTAACACATTTCTGCCCTTATATCTTTGACATTTAATAATAAAATGTTTCATGAACTTAAAAAAAAGAACCTTTCAAAGTAATTTGTTTATATTTTGGCAACTTTCATAAAGTCAAAAGTTATAAAGTATCAAAAAATAAGCGTGTTCAAGTCGGGTCCATCATTTATGTGTCCCCAGGAACGTTTCATCACTGCTGTTGTCACCTGCTCCTTCCGCTTATGAGTTTTTACAGCATAATGAACTATTTGAAAGTGTTTTGTGTATTTTCAGCAAAGGTGCTGTCAAATAGATGAAGATATTCTTTACACCATATTAATATACTTTCATGTCTTTCCTAAAGTTGCAATACATTGATCTCCCCACAACATAACTTGCCTTTATTTTAAGCTTCCACCTGACAACAGTTCTCAAATTCAGTCAGTAACAATTCCATAACCATCACACACATTACTGCTTCTGAACAACCTTGGGCTCTATGGATAATGGACACTTGAGAACATGCTTAAATACAATTTTAAATAAAAGTGAAACCATGAACACTACATTTCCTTTATTCCTAGTAGAAAAACCTCACGAGTCAATATCAGGTTTGAAAACTTATAAGAATTGGTGTTGTTACAGTTATTACACATCCAGGCCCAGACAGAAGTATTTAAAGGTGTTATCGAAAGTGTTTCTTTTAATATTTTTTGCAATAGTCCATGAAATTGGGTTCACTGCTCCATAAGGTATGATGGATTAAAAGCTTTAAAAATATAAATATTATTATACATCAGCTGTAAAAGTAATGGGACTTAAAAAACATCAGCCAATCATTTCTGCTCTCATCGCGCGTTTTATTTGTCTATTGGCCTGTTAATCACTCAATCACGTTTGATAATCGCTAACGTTGTCTTAAAGGCTTGGCCAGATAGGGAGCTGTGACTTAAGTAGGCTATTCTTGTGCATGCATTTTATTGAAAAACTTGCTAAAGGTCTCTGCTGTCTGAATTGCCATGAACATCTTTATACCACTTTTAAAGTTAGACTATTAATTCAGCAGTCAAATTAGTTTAATTTAACCAGTGATTTGAATGACGCTTTTGTCATTTCCTGGGGCCATCATTTCAAATGTGAGTATATTCTCAATTATCTTTCCCGATTTAGTTTTGTTTGTGTTTTTATTTCTTTTTAAATTTACTGTTTTAAAATAATTCTATAGACAAATGAATATGTCAGTTGATTTTTGGTTTAGAATAATCCATAAACAAAGATTATGTACAGCAATTGTATTGCAGTATCATTTACCGGTAAAGAAAAGTCTGGCTGCAAGCATCATAGAAATACAATTCATTATAGTATAGAGGTAATCATGTGTTCCTTTGCACTGCAAAATAAGCAAATGTGTATCATTTAGCATGGCTAACAATGTCATAAGGCACTCAGTATCTTCACAAATATAAAGTTAGCTTGATGTTCATAGATGTTCGGCATTTAGGAGATTTTACTGTTCACCACCAGGACAAGAATGTCTGTTATCCCACGGGAGAAAGCCTGTAAGGAGTCTCTGTCCTATTAAAAAGTCAGCACACAACGGTGTGGTCTGCTCTTTGTGCTCCCGCTGTGGGGACTTATATCTGTCACATTTTCTACAAATTGCTGTTTCTTCTCTTTGCACATTATTTCAGCTTTACTGGGTACTTAAGCTACCTGTTTCCGTCCACTTATACAAACTGTTCATAACTAGAAATTTTATTTTATCTTGAATTAATCTTTGACAACAGAAGCAGAACCTAAAGATAAGCACAAACACAGACTGAAACATTATATTCATGTCCATTTAATCTCAATAAATATGTTTTCTCAGGTAAACCTCAGAATTATATTAATAATCATGTGTAATGTAAGGGATATCTTATATAATTACAGTTAAAATAGGAAATAATCCATTAATACTTGCAGCAAGACAGCCTGTGTACAGTAACAAACATCGTCATTGCACCACTGTATCTTTTCATTCCACTCTGTCAATGCATTTTTGACACAGTGTTTAAGTCACCCCAGACAATGGTTGTGGTCCACTTAATTGCTGTAATTAATGTTCATCATGGTGAGTGTTTGCTGAACGACTTCTAAACCCTTAGCCCTCTCGGCTCCTCTCAGGAAGGGAATTGGGCGAGCATGAAGCACTTGAGTTTTTTGTCATGCTTCACAGGAACCTAGAAATGAGTGGAATAATTCTCTGCTCTTAAGCATGCTCAGAAGAGCTGAGAAGCACAGCTCAGCTAAGTCATTCTCCATGGCGTGGATAGCTCCCGGGCAATCCTGACCAGCCAGCATCAAGTTACGTGGACACACATCCACTCAGCTCACAATGTGCCATCATTTAGTAGCAGGTGATGCATGGCAGAGCAAGCACAATGATCCTGAGTAGATGTCATGTAAAAGGGGGACTTTTTACACTCTGTCGCACTGTGCCTGTCTCTTTATGGAAAAGCTGCAATCCCTTGTACTGTCCTTGATGCACCTTGGTAATGCTGTCTGGAGGTGAATGGAGTAAAGCGTGAGAAGATATATAATTTTTTTTTTAAAAACAGGAAATAAAAAAATAAAAAGCCAGGAGGATGAGGGAGTAAAATCTTACTTTGTGTGAAAGAAGATATTTTGTTCTCTCATCTCTGGAATGATATAAACTGCTTGTGGCTAGTGGAGGCCTCAGCTGCGGTGAAAATAGGCCCTGACTGCCTCACTCCCTAACAATCTACTCCACATCTCCAAATCTCCCATCTCTGCCCCTGAGCGGTGAGAGAAGCAAACAAAAACCTCCTGCTCTTCACTCTTTGTCTGTATTTCATTTCCTCTGAGGAAGAAGACTTTCTTAAAATATTCAGCCACTTTAAAGCAGCACGTCACACTGACCAGGCTATTTTCTTTGATGAGCTCTAGTCCTAATCCTTCAATGATGCATCTTCCAAGACCATCACTCAAGTGAGACGCCCTACAGAATAGTTATTGGTTGAGAAATCTGTGGAAAAAGGAATTGCTGGGTTTCCAAGCAGCTTGCGCACATCAGGCGTATAAATGGAGCTGTGTGACATTATGGTCAATTGGATTTCTCCACACAGTCCACACACACCCTTGAAGTGATGCTGGGCCACAATCTTAGCCCCAAGCCCCGGTTCAGCCCACCTGCCCCACCTGCAGTGTAATTCACTCTCCAGGTAAAGGCGGGTAGTGGGCCTGACCCCCACGGCTCTGGCCGTCAGTTACTACTGACCTCCAGCAAGGTGCCAATGAAACATGTCCATTGAGTGGTGAGCAGAACAAACTACTTCTCTTGGCTCCTGCTGACAGCTCAGTGTTTTAAACAGCGGTAAGAGATCAACACAGGTCCAGAGTTGCACAGCAAGGTTGCCTTGCCTCTGGCCCAAGCAATGCACTGCAGCAAAAGTCTGCACTGAGATGACAATTGGGATCGTTTTGATACTTTAGTGAAGAGACCACCCAAAGATAGAGAATTCAATTTTACCGATATCACTTTTACAACAAAATGTGTTTGCTTCCTTTTCCTGCAACATATTCCAAAACATGTATTTTTGATAAATGATCAAACTTGAACTCTGGGGATCTGTTGAATATATTTACTGGCATTTAAGGCTTTCCATGGCTTGGTCTCTTTTTGAAAAGCTACAGCCTTGTTACACCCAACAGGTGCCCATGGTTTTACAAGGACTGTGAGTGAGCAACGCAGCAGGAGTAACTACACAGAGCTGCATGTGCACATTTAATCAGCAATATGTTAGGATAAGGCAAAATGACCACATTTTAGGCAAGGCAAGGCAAGGCAAGTTTATTTGTATAGCACAATTCATGTTACAAAACAATTCAAAGTGCTTTACATAAAACATTAAAAGGGTTACAGTGGGGTGCAGAAGAAGCATTAAAAAGTAAAAGAAAAAAAAGCATAATTTACCATATAAAAAGCATAATTTACAATAATTTTAAACTGATATGGGAAAGGGACAGACTGATAAAAGATTTTAAGTGTTTTATGCATAAGTTTGAAATATTGTTTACACAGACAATAGGTTATCATATTTAAACATCCTCATAAGTGAGTGTGAAATTAATTCTGATTGGGGTGAAATGTGTACATAATTTGAGTCCAACTTCTGAAGTTTAATTCAAGATAATTAAAAGGCTAAATGAGCAAAGTGTGCAATTGAATTTTTGCACCGAGAAGACATTCTCTCCTTTATTCAGTTTTTTTTTTCAGTACAGCTGAGCAACAGTAATATTTGAACAAATGAGAGTAAAGCCATAATTTTATAGGGTCATAAAAGCTTATTAAGGCATTAGTGCATTATACCCCGATCTTCACCCCTTCTTTGGTTATTTCTCCCCTTCATGGAAAAACATTAGTCATTTTGTGAAACAAAAAAGGTTTGACCTTTATAAAAATGGATTCGATAAAACAGCAATACATCCAAAGAGTCAGCTATTCATTTTTCTGATTTCTGCTTTCTTTGTCAGCTCTTCTTCTTTGCTCTCTTAGTTGTCATTTAAATGAATGTGCACAGCCTAAACAAAACACAGCAACTGTATAAACCAGGCAGACTAATAATGACCCAGCCTGAATTTGACAGCATGCCCTCCATCAGGTCAAACTGTGGCTGTGATGTAGTGTCTGACTCGGCTCGCACTAACAAAAATGCAACGCCAACATCAACAATTCAAAGTGTGAGAAATAGGAGGTGCAGGAAGAGTGTGTCAGATTGGAGTCCACTGCATGAGTCTCATGCTCGCGGCGGGAGATTTGGCCCAAAGCCATGCTCCAGATTTGGGGAAGTTCCAGGTGTTACTCAGCAGAGTTATCCAGCTATCAATCATACTTTATGACTATGGCCTCACAAAGGACAAAAAACTAATTTGAATAAAAACAGAAGTGTCACATACTCAGCCGAGACAACAATGCACTTGTAAAATGTAATATATTAGCTGTTTAGAGGGAACAAATCACTCTCACACTATGTTTCAGAAGGACAACAGCACTTTTCAACTCGCTTTTATCACTACAATTATACAAACATTAATTTGGTGTTTTACAGTTGTGCATCAGTTGTTTGCATCAAAGCATCAACCTCAGTTTCTTTATATAAAGTTATAAAGAAGACTGGTTAATATATTTGCTAAAAGCCTTGTGTCTCCAACAAAAGTTAAACTGCCTCTTTTACAGCACTTCCTTTCCAAAGGGGTCTGTTTAATGAATTTAATTTCCTTGTGCATACGAAATGTGATAAAAAATTCATTACAGATTATAATATTACTGTCAAGTAACAGTGGCAGGAAATATAATATACTTGTGTTAACCCATTCACTTCTGTACTTTTAGTGTACTACAAGGGAAAAAAGACAAATCAGTAACTAGCTTACACTGACGAGACTTATAAGCAAAAGAGTCATCAGGTCGTAAAGTCCAACATCAGAAAGTAAAAAAAAAACTATATTGATGATCTCGTGCAATATGAGGTCTCACTACAATAATATCAATAAATCATTGAAATGACTTATCTTTTTAATGGGGGGCAGTGGGCATAAATTAAGATCTGTCCTTAGATTTACAAATGTACAATGTGAAAATGGCTTAAGATCCTTAGAACTGTTGCTCAAACATGATTTAAATGTAGCTGAGCTTGAGCTTGTGCCATTTCTATTCACGGTGGTGAGTCTTGAGACTGGTACATAATAATTACAGGAGAGCTAAAAGCTTTACAAATCTGAGGTAGCATATGTTAAAGATCTGGTAGGCTTCCAATATATTCCCCCTTGTCGCATGCCATGTGCCAGCTCATCATGCACTAATACAACACATCATGCATGTGTATGGTACAAAATACAAACAGTCGCACACAACAATCATTTCTTGTCTGTCTATGCAGTAGCCAACCGTAGGCAGCACAGAGCTGCAGAAAACAGGCTTAGACACACAGTTCTACATGAAAACCCTTCTTTTCCATGAGCTGATCCTTCTTTGTTCTGCATAAATGCCAATTACATAATTCTCTCCGGCATGCAAATCAGATTAGATGAGGCCATGGCAGATCACCTATACCGCTCGGTCTAGTCCTGCCTACAAATCCACAAGAAGAGAACATTTGTGGACTTGTCATTTCAATGCATTAGTAAGAATTTAATCACCTTCTTTAATAAAGATCGAAAAGACTCACTACCATCCTTAATGTAAAAACTCATTGTTATGTGATTTATATTTTAGATTTAATGGATGGTATGAGAGGACACACTCAGCTTTCGCATAATGGTATTTGGTTATAGAAACAGCAACATGAAATTCTGATGGGAAATATCAAGGGTATTATCAAATGTTACAGATGTCCAGGAGTATACATGACATACTGTATCAGCAGGGTATTTGTATGCTGAGAGGAGACACTGACATTCAGCTTGTGGGCACAGATACACAGAATCATGCTGGGAAAGGGAACCAATGCAAATTAGCAAATCGAAGGAAAGTGACACTTTGCTGTTGGCGATAGGAAGTCATCAGTAAAATGTTGCGGCGGTGCACAGTGGAGTCAAAAAATGCACAAAAGGGCTCTCGCTCTGCTTCTTTTTTTTTTTTCTTCTGAGTGCATGTGTGCAAGGGCACATGTGTGTACTTCCTTGTGTGTGTTTGTCTGTGTTTGTCTCAGCCCGGGGAACTAAAGAGCAGAACAAACCAGAAGTTGCCTACCCAATGTGAACTTTGAGGATGCAGGGACAGCTGGTGGAGGAGAGAAAAAAAAGACAGCAAGAGAAGCAGGAAAGAATCTGCTGTGACTGCAACACATTACTTCTGATATTTGAAAGGGCTGGTGTCAGAAATATTTACTGCATAACGAAAAAAAATACATACATTATACATGTATTCGTAAATGTAAATGATAATGATGATATTACCCACATACATGCATATATTAATCATTCTAAATTCAGCATCATACTAAATATGATCCCTGTATTGACATCATACGTTAATAGGTTTTACATAATAACTATAATAGCATTCAGTTCAGTAGACTGCAGGCATATCTATTCGTGAGTTACCAGGCATGGATGCTTTTAAGTGCACAGGCCAGCCTGCGATATATATGCACGTTACACTTTGCATTAACAGTTGCAATCCTAGTCCCCCATTCCTCCGGGCTTTCTTTTCTTAATAGTATTAAGAAGCACACAAGACCAGTGACATTAACTTGTTATTCAGCTTCCATTTTTGCACATAAGAAAGCTAAGAAAAATATATGGTGAAAAGAAATTACTTTCTGTGGTTCCCTGTTGTATATCCACAGGAAGAATTTGCTTTCTTAATGTTGTAATCCATCGTAATCTATGTCTTTTCACTATTAAAACCGCTAAATACCATTTATAGAGCAAGGATGGTTCCTTTAGACAATACAGTTTTGCATTTGTAATACATGAACGCAATAAGGTTTCCTTCCAGTAGAATGGCAAAAATGTCTGTATTTTTGTAGAAGTGCAAAAGAATAAATGTGCAATACTTCCACACATTATAATTCTTCTCATCCAGTGAGTTCTATTCTGACAACTCAATGACTTGTGAGTACATCTGGGATGCTCAAATAATGTCAAAACATTTTATGCAGTAGCCAGTAGACATGAAACCAAAAATGATAAATGAAACATTGCACATTAATAAGGTCGACACTTTAGTCCTCCTGTGGAAAGCTATCATTCAGTGCATTGTGTCCCCGCTGACTGTCCGGCCTCTGGGTCACGGGGACTGATACAGATCTATAACTTTCAGTATTGGGGCCTAATTGATGCAGGTCTGGCACCCAGGAAAGATCGACATGACAGCCATCAGCCACGTGTGACAATCTGTATCGGTTCGTCTGTGTCTTCAGGCAAGGAGGAGCAACACAAAAAGTGATGTCAATATTCGTGCACAGCTCATTTACACCCTTTGTGTCATTTCTTTGTTTAACAGTGTATGAAATTATTGTGGAGTTTTCCTGTTTGTGGAGCCTTGAGGAAGGCGGAGCTTGGAGAAAATGACAGTACAGATTGTGGTACCAAATACTGCATGAATAGCAAAGTCGCATCAGTGTGAATTAGAAATGTCTGCTTGGAATATCCCCGCAGATCAGCAATGAAATGTGTTAAAATTGGCAAGAAACATCTGAAACACAGATGTCTAGCGGATGTTTCTCGTAACACTTCCTCCTCTTCTGACATGGTGAGCTGTCTCTCTTCTATTCATATGCTAATGCTCAATCAGGCTGCCCAATCCTGAAGCTTTTCCAGACACATTTTTTTTCAAGCAATCAATTTACCTTGGAGAGAGATAAAAGCTTAAGGAGTCACATAAGAGGCGAGCTGGAGCAAATGGTGATATGAACTGAAAAAAGAAGAGGATAAAAAAAAAACTACCAAGACGGGAAAAGAGGCAGTTGGGGAATAGCTGGATAATGTAGGTATAAACACACAAGACTGTGCCTAGGAAGGCTCGACTGAAGCTCATTCTCATCTAAGCTCAGTTTCCCTCCACTGCAGGAGGGACTTCCAACACCTTCAGCTGCAATATAAATGTTAATAGAGTTCAGGGAAAGAAAACGAGGCGTAAACAAACAAATGTAGTATTCCATGCTTTGGGGCAGCAGGAGGGCCCTGCCATTGAGCAGTATGTGTTTGTGAATGCATGTGCTACAAGGATGACGAGAAAAGAGGGAGTGAAGATGGGGCTTCTCACATACTCAGTATGAGCTAGGTTATAGTGGACCTCCAACAGTGGAGACTGCCAAACCTTGCCCCAACACCCCCATAAAAAAAGAAAAAAGAAAACTCCAGTGAGATTGTTCTGTAAGACAGCCAAGATCTTTTTCTGTGTCTAGACACAGCTCTGACATTGCAAACGGCTCCAAATGAAAATTCACTGTTGTCCATAAACTGCAACCAAAACTAAATCAAAGGTGGGACTCGTTATGAAAATTACATTATAACATAGAGGAATCCTTTGTCTGTTTTAGTACCAACTCTTATTGTCTGTATTGCTAACGTTTCAAGGTTCAACAATCCCTGTACTGCACAGAAGAGCAGGACTGTAAAAGAGAAGAGAGCTGAAGGGTAGGTGGGTGGTAAACACTCAAATCCTCATTCAAAGCACACAGGCTGCCACAACTCTCCGTCCTGACTTGTTCAAAGGGTTGGCAACCTTCAGACCAATTAGACATCACAGGGCAGTCTGCACAGCACCCAGCTTTCATATAAACGGTTCTCCATGAATTTTTAATCAGCTATAATTTAAAGATTTAAATAAAGATCAAATTCTTCCGGCTGCTCTGCGAAGAGGTGTCTGCTTGTATGTGTGTGTCTGCATTTTTATGTACTCAAACGGAAGTGAGTTCGCATGAATGTGTTCATCTGTTTCACTAGCTGTCAGCCCCTCCCCAACCTTAACGATTCCTCTTCTTTCTCCCCCCCAATCCCACCTGCCAGTGTTATGAGCAGAAGCCCGGCAGGTTGTCTAACCCCCAGCAGAAAATTTCCTGACTGACTGGTTGACTGGTTGGCTGGCTGAGTGGCAGCATGTGAAGAGCAGGAGACAGATCTGCAGGGAATCACTGACAGATGTAATTAATGAGGTCATACTTGGAGTTGGCAGTCCCCTTCATATCCAATTGCTGACGATCACAACTGAACACACCTGCAGCTCCAAACACCAAGTAAAAAAAAGATGTGCCCCTTTCTGCAGACAAAGCGATAGACGAAAGTGGAGCAGATATTCTGGGAGTAATTTTGTCCTTTCTGAACCTCAGATAAGACTTTGTCCCAAAACATTATCTCAACTACAGTGACACAGAGTGCAATGTAGTGTGGAGTAGCTCTACATGAGCTGGTTATCTGTTTTTCTTTTTGTTAGTAGATTTTCTCTCTCTTTTTTTCTCTCTACCATTCAACAGATTTCTAAAAGGTCAGTCATTGTGAGCTATTTGTGTTATGGCAAAACAGAAACTGACAGACTTTGACTTCATAAGTGCAAACTGGGGAGGCTTTTGATTTTCAAAATACTCTTAAATAGGTATTTGCACTTTAGTGTTTTTTGTTTTATAAAGTATGTACTCAAGAAGCAATTATAATCTAACACCATCTAGTCAAACTTGTCCTACACAAATTCTGCCTTTAAAAAACCCAATTTCCCCGTTTTGCAAAAATCCTCTTTAAAATGAGAAATGTACTTCATGTTTATCACCAAGTCTGTGGAGAAGGAGTACTGGACAACAATACACCCATAAGGTTGTTCTGGTATTTTATTTTTCCGATTAACATGTATGCATGTATACAAGATGATGTATGTTTTGATTCAAACATATTGAAACTTGACAACACCCACCATAAATGGACCCGTTTTGAACATGAGCATATATAAAATGTAAGATTTGTATGGAAACACATTCATGTTTTAAACAAGACTGGCTAGAAACAAGACATTTTGTACTGACTTGTGGAGTTCAACTGTAAAACCGTGTATTACATTTTCTGTTCAGGAGTTTCAGGGCAGGTCTAAATTTAAAGCTCTATGGAGCCCAGAGAGGGTTTTTAAGGTGAGCAGTACCTAATACCACCCCAAAGTTAAAAATGTTAAAAATATTCCTACTACAATGTATTAGCCTCAAACTAGCAAATTTAATCTCACTGTACATCTAACATCTAGCTACAAACTGCTCTACTGTAACCAGACATGTATTACCCCTGAATGCTAGAATTTGCAGAACTTAGGCAGCTAACTTAAATCGCAGGGGGGATGAAGGAGAGGCTGATTGATCTTGTGAGGAGTGCAGCTTAAATGCAGCAGTGCCACAGATCTGACAACATTAAACAGATTCATACATGGTGGATTTAAAGGACAATATATTACTGGACTATAATTTACCAATTTCATGTAAACTCTTGTCTACCTGGCTACAAAACAAAATAATATTTTTTAATAATAAGAGTATGAAATGGCTGATACAGCATAGCCGATATGAGAATGGGATAAATGTGAGGCAACTTTGATCTGTTGATGACCACATTCCTGTGAGTTCATCTTGAGTCAAAGCAAATGTTTGTGCCCAATTTGAAGAATTTATTATGAAGTATTCCCGATATATTGTGTTCATGAGAATAGGGCAGAAAGACAACATGTTTTGGGGTTTTTTCTACCCAAATCTACTCAAAAATATCTAAGCTGAAAATTTTCAATAAGCTGAATTTGGTGTTCAACAGCAGTTGAACTGCAACAGAACTGTAAATAAGAAAGTAGTATGCAGGTGGAAAGCAATATTATAAAAAGTAAGGTAAGCTAACTTTAAGCTACAGCTACCAATGCAACACAGGATATAAACATTACTTTATGTTTTCTTTTCAACAGATGGAATGAGCCAGTTCAACGTCACTTAATTTAAAGCCTCCACCAGATGGATTTGCTAATTGATATCACTAAATAAATGGCAGCTTTTCCAAAGCCTTAACCCTACAAAAACTGCTGTACTGCTGTGGAGAGCTAGGTGAGCAGGACCGACAGAGAGGGAGCGGTTCTGAGTTTGAAAATGGTTAACAGTAACTGGATTAAACTGAGAAGAGTCCATCTGTTTGTATTACTGCAAAGCAGAAGGACATGAACTCTGAGCCTTTTCCATTAACCTGTCGATAGACTAGAATAACAACTATAGCCATGGCAACCTTATGCAAAGATGGTGACAGCCGCGGCCTTGAAAATGCTTTGATAATAGAAAAATAAAAAAGGCAATCTTTAGGTTAAAAGCCTGCTTAAAAAACAACATGAATAAATAAATATTCAGACTTCTGATTAGAACTAGACTAAAACTAATGTAAATGAAATAACTGAAACTATAATTAATCTTTAGAATCCCAAAATGAAAACTTCTACAAATGTTATGTAATGTTAGGTCAATCTTTTTATAAATTAGGTTTCAAGGAAAAAAAACAAACAAAAAAACAACAACTTTTTTCTGATATATATTTGAGTGCAAATTTAAAAAAAAAAAAAAAATGTTTTTGCTCGACAATTAATGTATAACAAGGTTAATAATAACAATATTAATACCTAATACCACCATACAAATGCATCTTTAACTTGCTTTATTATTTATTTGTTTTGGGGGTGGTTGTTGTTTTTTGGCCACCAAAGAAATACGATACGTTGATAATCTTTGTGTGGAACAGATTAAATTATTTACTAGGCAGAGAGAAGTGACAAGAATGGATAAGGCTTAAAATCTGCTGTCAATACAACATCAACAGAAACAAAAAGAGTTGTGACATCACCATTGGTACTGAGGTATTTGTTAGTGATTTATCTGTGTAAAACAGGTCAATACTTATTTTTTAGTAACATTATCCAAAAACTAGTATATTGTAACACCCTCATTGGTATTTGTACCACAACAGTGATTGAAGTCTTTACTGTCACTATTACCATTTCTGTTTCATCACATGAGTCTACATCAAACACCAGGGCACTACACACACAGCACTAGCCATAAAGTTAATTATGCTAAATGTCAATGAGTATTCCTCTATTTCCTACACCATATTATACGATCTCCTGGCCTGGTTTCCAACTTCAGTGTGCAGAGTATTTATTACCTGTAAACAAGCAGGAAAACAGGCCTTGTCACGTCTCACTGGAGCTCCCTCACTCATCACTAATATGTGAAAATATGTATTCAGGTCAAAGATTTCAGGCCTTCCCTTGAGACCCTGTCAGTCTTCAGTCGTCGTCAGTGCAAACATGTAAGCAAACACATGTAATCAAGAGCACACGTTGCTTTGCAAATACATTATACTCGAGTCATAGGGGAGGGATAGCGTTACATTCACATACATGTTAAAGATGTGTATGGTCATGATGTGAGCATGTGTTTATTTGCATGCACACTTTTATCTTCCCCTTCAATTATGTGAGGCTGACCATCTTACGCAGCTTCAATGGAACACTTACTAACCCTGAAAACAAAGGAGAGCCTTGGCGGCCCTGTTGTTATCCATCACCTCTTCAGTCTTGCATAAATAACTCTTAATAAATAGCATCATCATGTCAGAGAGCTTTCAGCTTCATGGCCTCCCCTGCAGCTCCAAACCATTTTTTCTTCACTCTGCACTTTTATCCTTACTTGGTTTGCATTTTTGCCCCGCTTAGCATTAAGGGAACAAAATATTTTGAAACCAGGTTTCTGGTGACTCTTCAAGGATGCAGGATCCAGTGTTCTGGGATGATTTAGGTACAGTCGTCTCTTTTAATGTGATGACAAACTATACTGAATTTAAAACCATTCTGAGAGACTATATTTGCTTTTAAGAGGTATAATAAGAGTTGTTAGAAAGGGCTATTTTAGGATGAAAATATCCTTCATTTACAAAACACAGTTTATCAGTGGATATTTGAAATCTGATTGTTCTCTTAAGATCAGATTTTACAGCTTTGCTCTCTCCTTTTTGGCAGTAAGACTAATTAAAGACGATGGACAGATCTGTATAATTTGTTAAAGCCATCAAACTGGTCCTATTTTACTTTAGACTAAAATGAAACCACAAACCTTGCCATAGATTACAGCATACCCAGCTTCCTAGGGCTGTCACTTCTACAAGGCTTGAACATCCATTTGAATGTGTGGAAACTTTGAAAGTCTAAAGTTTGTTCTAAATAAAAAACATTACAGCCTAGGCATGCTTCAAACCATAGGATGTGCGGATTAATGTTTAAAATTGTTAGTATTAGTTTTCCTCGTGATTCAGTAGAGGGCACTCCAGTGTCAGCTTCACCCAATGCATGGCCTAGTAACCTCTCAGTAAATTAACTTATACTGTTTGCTAAGTTTCTATTCAAATGAAGTATGCTAACATGAAAACAATTAGAATTAGAACACCAAATAATCTAAAAAAGTACATAGAATTTTATATTTGTATTTGTGTTTGGTGGATTAAAAAAAAACAGGAGTCATACCTGCAGCCTTACCTGCTAGCTTACTACCCAAATGACGAAGCAGAGACACTTCATGTCAGCAAGTCATCAGCAACAAACTAGACGAATTTAAGATCTCCTGTTATAGTTGTAACTATGTATGTGTGTGTTAGGGGAGTAGCTTTAATTGTAAAGTGAGTGCAACATTCTAGTCAATCGGGCAAGAATAAAAGTTACATGTCCTGCTTATAATCAGTCGAGATGATGAACCCTGCAGCAAAAACTGGTGGTTCAGCAAATAAGTAAGCTAGTTAAGCTTATCCTATGCTTATGTCCCTCCACATATAAAATAAGGAGCAGCAAAGTCATGTCTGGATGATTGGCCTCCGTCTTCCTATTGTTTACCTCTCTCTGAGTGCTCACCGGTTGTTATTAGGCTGTCTATGGCGAGTTCTTTCTGACATCACTTCCTTCCCGAACTCAGTTCTTAAACGCCTAACGACTCCACACTAATCCAAGAGCCGGAGATTCAAGAATTAGATGGCACACTTACCCATGAAAAAAAATATCCGGGAGGGGAACCTTAAACGATGGGCTAGTGTGGCCGAGCCAGGGTATTGGCTAAATATTTATTTTAAGCACTTATACGGCCTAGCGTAGCTAAGGCCTGACAGTTCGACAGTATAAAAGAGCTGTAGCCACTAACGATGCTAACGAGCAAGTGACTCAAGTCTGCTGTGAGGCGGAGTGATGAAGGGGGTGGGAGTGTTTGTCGTTACTGTAGAATAATGTAGCTTATTGGTTCTGTATAATTCTTCAGATTTATTTTTAATACAATTATTTTGTAATACTTAATTAAGAACTGAAGTGATCCTAAAGTAGCGGACAGCTGAACCATAACGGCAGATCAGCGCAACTTCCTCACTGCACAAAAAAAACAATAGTTTCACTCTATCGACGTGTTGCAGCTTGTCTTGCTTTGTTTTCCATTCGTGTGAGGTACAGAAGAGGCATACCTCAATGGGACAGTTGGCAGAGGAAGAAATACCTGTAAACCTCCAAATGAACAGATTAAATAATCCTTGTTATTTTGCTGTAAAAATATAAAAAATAAAATAAAATACGTTTCACCACCAGCAGCGTTCAATGAACGATACACAATATAGATGAGAAAAACTGAAGTTATTATTTTTTGATGGATAGTTTTGCCGCTCAAAATTAAATCAACTCGGCGTGAGGTCAATGTTTTTTAAGTGTCAGTGTGCACTGGGCTGTGAAGGAAAGGACATTTAACTACAAATATGTGGTGTTGTTTATTTCCTTTTTTACTGTTCCAGTATCAAACTACGTCTAACAGTAGCTATTCTGCTAAAGGACAAATAAAAGTCAAAAGCTTGCTCTATGTTATTTTTCCCTGTTTCAAAATTCTATAGTTTCAAAAGAAATGTTCAAAAACAATTTTATAATTGAAATAAGCCAGAACAAGCCCAGGTAGAGGTCCTGTAGTCTATTCCATCTGTTTTCTCTGAGAGAAATCCAGAGTTAATATGTAGTATCTATTTACTGTTTACAGAGCAGAAATGATTTAGCTGGAATAGGACTTCTTGATTACTTAAAGGTGCCATATGTAAGAATTATGTATCATCTCTATTTTAAGTTGTTGCAAGACATTAAAAGACATTAAAAAA
>JAPMNP010690886.1:0-11494 GCA_029874935.1 Atherina boyeri | reverse complement strand
ATTAATACCCGCCAAAATTATTTTTAACCCGCATTTGGCGGGTTGGCGGGTGTTAATTTCGAACCCTGGTTACAACCAAAAACATTCTGTCAGATGCAGATGATTCAATCAGAAATGTCTTCAAGATAAATAGATTAATGTTTATTTCTACATGGACATAAAGTTATTTTAACAACCACAAAAAGCATCAATTTCAGTGGGTTTGGGCTGCTAACAGTACACAACAAACAAACAATGCTGCTGTCGACAGTTTTGAAACAAATTGAACAGATGACCTGTGTTGTTCAAAAAGTGATAAGGTTTGAATTAAAGGCAGTGTGAAACGATGCTTTTCTAGAGCACTTTTTACAATATTGATGTAATTCCTCTTCAACACCCGATTGTAACCAATTGATTAGATTTTCTATCACAAAGATAAAAAAAAGTCACCTGGTGAGTGTACAGGACTCGAAAAAAATAATAAGAAACTGTGTTTTTTTAACAAATGGCTGCCGTAACAGTTAACAGTATTGTAAGAATAGTGAAATTCTTAAAATTTGAAACTGCAATGGGATAAAAAAAAAAAAAAAAAACACTTACTCCTGGCAATACATGTCCAAACCAAGTGATAGATATGGCTCAGGTAGGTTAATCTCCACAAATTGTCAATAAACTTTGCTCTATCAAACAGTAGAGCAGGCTGTTAAAGGGTTACGGAAAATAAAATGAAATATTACTATTTCCCCCCTAACTATCTTAGGTTAGTGTTTACAGGGGAGCTCAACTGCTTGTCATTGGAGCTCCCTCATAATTAAAACCTTGGTTTTATTGAAGATTTCAGCCCATTTTAGCTCATTTCATTGTGCCTACTGGGCTACAGTACAGAATAAAGCAATGCTAGAAACAATCAAGTGAAAAGGAAAGTTTGCCCTTTTTCAGTTACACAATTTTACATATCTATATAACCTTAATGGATAACACCTATGTGGAAATACTACGTGGAGCTCATGAGTCAACAGCTTGTAGAACAACCTTTTGCAGCAATAGCTTTAGGTAATTCTTTTTCTGTATGATGTTATCTCCGACAGCATTGAGACAGAAATTTTGGTCCAATCTTTTACAATTTTGCTCAGAGTTCATTGAGGTTTGCGGTATTTTTTTAATGCATAGTTCTCTTAAAGGATAACTACTGTTTGTTTTTTTTATTTTAACCTGGATTTTATTTATAGCATGACATACATTCATATACTTACACGGACAATTTTGGAGTTACTGGAAGTCTTTCGAGAGATATTTAGATCCATCGCTCTAGCGTACATATCCATTCAATGCAAGTGGAAGGAGCAACAGCATTTCAGCCTCTAAATAAGACATTATCTGCCACAAAATGGCTTAATTTCCCCAGTGTTTAGTTATTACTTGCTGTGCTATTCCTTTGTGCCTTCAGAACGCTTTTGTTGTCATCCAGGGCTTTTTAAATGCTTTACTAAGATTCATTGGAGAAACATTAGAGACAAAAACCGGTTATGTCGAAGACGTCACTTCCCTTTCGCCACCATAAAGCAAACTATTGTTTACTTCCCTTCCCCGTCCATCGTATATAAAGTCCTCGCCCACATCCTCAAAATGTATATATATATTTTCAGCCATGTTGCACAAAACTAGCAGTAGCAAGTTTAGCCGGCCGTCGTGTACAGGGGTGAAAATGACAGAAGTAAACAGCACTTAATTTTGCAGTGGCACATGGCAGTGATGTTGTCAACATAACCGGTGTGTGCTTCTACAATGAATCTTAGAAAAGCATTTAATAAGCCTTGGATGACAACAAAGCCGCTCTGAAGGCACAAGGGAAATTACAGCAATTAATAACTACAGTAAATACTGGTGAAATGGAGGCATTTTGTGGCAGATAATGTCTTATTAGAGGCTGAAATGCTATCGCCAACGCGTTGGATCTAAATATCTCTGTAACTGAGGTCCAAGTTAAAAAAAAAAAAACTTTTCCTTTAAGATCCCAACACACCACACATCACACCACAGATCTTTTTCAGCAATTCAATTGTATTGTGATCTGAATTGGGATCACTAGCCTGCTGCATGACCCAGTTTCAGACAAGCATTCGCTGTTGGACATATAACCTCGCATTTGACTGTAGGATATTTTGGTATGGAGAAGAGTTTGGGTTAGACTGCATGTTCTTTTAATTTTACAGAGACCTTACCATAAGCTTCCATTATTGAACACAGGAGCATAACAAAAGGTTTTAATGTATTTGTGTTCTCTCCTTGCTGGATATACTAATTTGTTTTCAAACATATTCGCAAAGATGTGGAGTTCATCTGTCCCTAAGCTCAGTAATCAAGGAAACCTCATGGTGTGATTAAGCATGCTAAACAAAACTACATGTCATGATTTCAAATCCTTGTTTTAAGCAAACAATTATCAATGGTTGTAGTAAATATAACAATGTAACCTGTATGCCATCTATGACTGAGTCTATAAATCACTTCAGGATTTGAGAGAGTGAAATGCCTTCTGTGCTCAACAATCAGGAGCAGATAATTTGAACCCAAATGCTCCCAACGATCGCCAACTGAGCATCTGAAATCAGATCAGAGCCCACCTGAGTTTCTGTGCAATAAACCATGAGTCCTCACAACAGAGCTGGAGCTGTACTCTCCCTCCACATGCTGTAATGATTTCAACTAAGCAGGTCCTCAACAGATGGTGACATTCAATACCCCAAAGGTTGTCCTAAAGCTTAGGCACAGAGTTTGAGATATTGTTTTTCTTACACAGGGCCAACACCTGTCAGAAATGGCAAACAGGCAAGAAAAGTTTTTAAGTATTAATCAGAACCAGAATGAGATCCATGTCATGAAAACAAATGCTGCCAGTAAAGTAGTAAAATATACTGTATATAGTATGTATATGCCACCAGCTGCCTGTGTCCCTTTTACCCTGGTTTTTCTAAATATTCCTTTAATCTTTTTATTTGTTTGTTTGTTTTGCTTTCAAGCATAAGGGAAACCAGTTAATCGAAAAGTACAATTTTTTATTTTTTTAAATGGACGTTATTTATAGCATGAAATACATTTATAAACTCACCTGGACTATTTTGGAACAATTGAAATCTATCAAGAGATATTTAGTTCCATCGTGGTGGCGTACATATCCATTCAATAGAAGTGGTTTATAAGACATTATCTGGCACAAAAATGCCTTCTTTTCACCAGTGTTCAGTCTGTGTGCAGTCTCACTATCCCCCTGTGCCTTCACAGTGGCTTTGTTGTCATCCGAGGCTTTTTAAAAGCTTTAGTACGATTCTTCTTCTTCTGTAGTTTCAGGAAAACATAAGGAATCTTACTAAAGTTTCAGGAAAACACAGACTAAACACTGGTGAAATGAAAGCATTTTGTGGCAGATAATGTCTTATTTAGAGGCTGAAATGACTTTGCCCCGACCACTTCCATTGAATGGATATGTACGCCAGCGTGATGGATCTAAATATCTCTGATACACTTCAAGTAACTCCAAAACTGTCCGGGTAAGTTTATAAACATATTTCATTCCATAAATAAGGTCCAGGTTAACACTTTTCTTTGAATGTTTTTCTTCCTTTTTGTTGTTTTTTATCAAGGCAATCTGTCTTTTTTACTTGATTTTGGGAATAGTTATTTTATTGTCACCAAAACTGCATTTTTTTCTTTGAAGATAATGTTTCTTCGTGGCTAAAAATGGCTTATGGATAATTCTACACTCTGATTATTAAAAAAGTAATTATTGATTTAAGTTATCCCACTGTATTTCATACTAACTGTAAATTAGTGTTATGTATGTCTCTACTGTATTAGTTAATGTCATCATCACTTCCACCAATAACAAGAAGAAAAAATCCATTAAATAAACAGTATCTTCTGTTAAGCAGTCCCACCCACTTGCCTTGAAAAAGAACACGTGAACCAGCAACAGCTAACACTAGTATTAAAATAATCAAAAGTGTAAAAGGAAGGTCAGGGGTTTTATTTTCCATTAATATAAATATTTTAAAAGCATTTGAAAGTCGAAATGTTTGTACATGTTGTATCGCAGAGGACCCTTAGCTGTCTTGTCACTCTGTGATCACCTCCAAGGCGATGTAAACAGCACCATCTGGCTCATGACACTTCCACCACCTCTGGGCTTTGAGAACTAAAGCCTGACTCTTGGAGCTTCCTTACACTGACACATGGCTCCTCTGTAGCCTAAAACACTGCATTTTTTTTTTTTATAGCTCATAATCATAGAGCACTATTTTTCAAGACCACTTCTTTCACAAAGGGAGATTCTGGGTATTTTGTCAGAGAAGCACTTTTTATTTGTCAACTGTATTAAAAAGCATGAGATGATAATTTTTCTATCCAAACTGATGTTTTGGATTTTATACAAGCCACATTTTCATGTAAGCTAGTAAGGATAATGTGGAATGACCCTAAGCCAAAATAAACAATGTGAACTCCTCAATTCAAAATCTTTCATGCATGATGCAATCTTAGCAACATAAATGCCCCCGGAGTTCTCGTTCCATTGAATTGGGCATGTGACACTTCTAAGAGTGTCAGGGCTAGTAGTCTTTGTATTGGATTCATATTCTATGACAACATAACCAAGATAAGCCATATGGTAATACAGACTGGACCTGCCTTGAAATTCCCCCCAGCTAGAGATGGTGGAATGACCTAATGAAGCAGCAGACTGTGTGCTGCCTGGGGTCAGAATAGTAAAACAGATCAGATGGCTGTGGTCAGTGGCGGCAGCAGCAAAGCCTTGTGACTTGAGCCCCCCCAGGACACACAGCACACTGGCCAGCCAGCCAACCATATTACAGGACAAGGGCCGGTGTTCCTGATTGCAGTCCTGTAGCAAGAGGGATAGAGGTGATCTTGCGGGCTTAGTCATGGCTCTGCGGGGAAAGTGGGCATGTGTTTGCTCCCCCGTGTGAGTGGGTTTGCATTTGAGTGTTTTGTCTTTCTTCATGGGTCAAACTCTCATGCCACATATTATAAACCATGTGGCAATAAACTCAAGTCATATGTTAAACACATGTCTAATTCAGCCTTGAACCGCAACCCAGAGCATGAAGGACTACAATCTGAAAGCAATTTAGAGAATAAAGAGGGGAAAAAAGTCTGAAAAAGTCTGAAAAGAAGTGTTTCAAACAATCAGTGCACAATTGTGGTTGGCAGAGGTTTGCACATATAGATGTTGCTATAGATTCAGGTGTTTTTTTTTGTTTTTTTTTTGTCAAAATGACAATATCTTGTGTATTTTGAGTCTCATCCCAGCTGGCTTTGGTACGAGTTTTATTCTAACAATTGATTTTGTTCCGTTTTGTTGAAGCTAATCCCCTTACAGATGATGATTGATGGTTCCTCCAATCACCTGCCAAATATGTTTGAAAGCACTAGCCCTTTTCCAATTAGTGACTACGTCTATTAAAACCACATCTTCCCAGATGCTTCTAGGTGACAAATTATGTAGCTCATTCTAATAAAATGCCAAGTTATACATGCCACAATTTCAGTAACATTACACAATCCCCCACTTTAGAATTAATAAGGTATCATTTAATTCAGTGCTATTAAAGATTACAATGCTGTTTCAATTTTCACACCAATAGATTCTAGCATTTTGACGTGTGATGATGCAGCCGTGGTGGAACATCATGTTGGATGTTTTTATGATTTCTTTCCCAATTTTTGTGCAGGAACAAATGGTTCAATTACAATTGGTGACACACTGCATTTCATTTTATCTTAACTCTGATAATTTTGCATATTAAAAGGTAGGGTCCATGTTTCTGGAAAAAACGGCTTGAGTATGCTAAATTTTGAAAATGTACAATTCAGAAGTCCAAACCCCTTTATTCAGACTTCACCCCGAAACCACGCCCCCAGAGTACAGGAACATGCAATGCTTGGACGTGTCAGGGGGAGGAACCAATGCCAACTGTTTTTGATTTACCTATTATATTCAATCATTTCTCCATCCGAGCAAAATGATTGGTTGGTGTTTTTCCAGTCCTGTACGTTCACCAGGTTACTAAATGTTGTTATTTTGTGATAAATCATCTAATTAATTGGTCACAAACAAATATTAATTGATTTAAATTAATATTGTAAAAATGTATCTTAAAAACATCATGGACCCTTCCATTAACTACTAAAAAACTATCAAATCTAAAACTGCTTATGTGTTGAAATGATAATTTATGTTGCACTGCTTATTTATCTTTGGATACAGAACAACTTTGAGTAGATCCAATGTAACATATAGGACCTCTGCAGCTTGATTTTTTAAGGAGTGGTTCCCTTGCAAAATGCAAATCTTTAATGTTTTTTTAGTATGATGGTGTGGTGAGCTGTCAAGTTTGAATAACAGACTACAGGGTCCAGTATTTAGCTTTTACACTGATGGAGTCAAGAAATAAAATCATAGAGAAAATCTGTGAAAATACTTTTCTGGCACGAATGATCAGAATATGTATATTGGAAGTGAGTGTGTATTGTGTGGGCGAAGAAACATACTGTCCCATAATGTCCAGAAATATATGGAAAGTGGTATAAAGAAAAGATTTCCTCACATATATTCTTTCTACCTTTGAAAATAATTGAATTACATTTCATTTTACATTCAACACAACAAGATTAAAAAAATGCAACTTCTTCATAAATGCCATTGATGTACAGATACGATGAAAAAGTATACGGTATTTGTTAACTGTTTGCATGCTGAGCAACAGCAAAGGGAGAGAAACACAGCCCCCTAAAAAAATCTTTTACAACTTGAGACGTGACAGCTGAAGCTTGATTATCTTGGGGCAGACTTTAAAATTCATATCTGCACAGAATGAGGACAGTGTATTTTGTCCCTTTTCTCTTACATCGGAATTGCATCAGCTCTCGATTCCTTGACTCACTACGGACAGGAGGAAAATAACCAAGTACAAGTGCAGCAGCTAACTCTTTCAATTTGCTCTTGGATGAGAGAGCGGTTTATGAAGATACTCGTGAAATAATGTGAACCTTCCTTTCAAGGATTTTAGGGTCTGAAATACATATTCTGAAAATGCCACACAGAGATGAATGGAATGTGCTCCTCCTTGTGGTAATATTCAAATTTTGAACTGTAAAGTGTTATATAAAAACAATTAGCAGTATGCATTGCCAGCAAAATTTGAGATCCACATCTTTCCAAATAAATGAAAATGTTTACATTTTTAATCCTTAGAAATGCCTGAGAGCAAAGGATAATCACACCTTCACTGAATTCAACTGATCCCAACACTTTGCAGATCTAGTCTGTGACAAGATGGACTCAGGCAAAACTGAAAATATAGATGCAGTGTCAGATTTTCAGCTTGCTGTGTGGCAGAAACTCCAATTAAGGAGGGAAACTTCAACAAGTGTCAACACAAGAACTGTAAGGGTGGTAGAAGGCCTTGACTTGTTGGTAACAAAGGCAAAACAATGCACTCTGGACAATATGCAGTTAAATGGTAAACAAAGCCCTCCAGCATGAAAAATAAAACACTGATTTTACTCGTCACAAACTGAAACAGCATTTGTTCAATGTCTTATCTGAAATTGAAAAAAACTTGCATTAAAACTGGAGATGGACCTGTTTTCTCTTACTATGTGCCTCCCAAGCAAAACATCTAATAGCAAGAGACTTTAGTGTACTTTGACCAGTGCTGCAAGACAGAGCATCTTACACCAGTGGGTAAGTGAAAAAGAACCAAATGCTAAAGGATGATAAAGAGTGCTGCTGAACCTGGTACCACTGGGATATTTGACAAGAATATCATTTTCACAAACACTAGCCAATTCACAAAAAAATGTAGAAGCCATACAGTATGTAACTTTGTAAAGCCTGGAGTCTTTGCCATCTTATTGTCAGGATGTATTTCTTTTGAATGTATTCTATGTAGCCCACATTATCATTGCAACTGTGTTGAGTTGAGAGGATTTTTCTTTTGGATGTGATTTTTTTTTCATGTAAGATTTTGATTTTGTATTTTTTATATTTGAAAATGAATCGAATCAAATCGAATTTAGCAGTTTATAGTTTTCTTTTAATTTCTTCTTTTTTCAAGTCAAAAATTGTGATGAGAAAAAGCAGGCTCAATAATCTAAACCAGAGTTCACAGAAAAAAATAAAGATAAAAAATTGTATCAGATAAAAGGCTGAAGGTTGGTGTGGTGGTTGGTACCGCTGCTTCACAGCAAGAATGTTACTGGTTTGCTTGTTGTCCCTGTGTATACATGGCTTCCCTGTGGGTACTCTGGCTTCCTACCATAGTCCAAGGAGATGCATGTTAGGTTAATTGGTCAGTCTAAATTGTCCCAAAGAGTAATGTACCCTGCCTCTCGCCTATACTGGTGAGATAGGCTCTGGTACAGAAAAATAATGAATGAATGATGAACCAGATGAAAGAGGGAGGAACATTTCAATAGGCCACACTGTACAGTTAATAGGCTTGGGCTGATGTCCAGTAACTCATAGGCCTTTTATTTATTGATATATTTTTCTCTTTTTTTATTTGGTCTCTGGTTCAGATTGGCAGTCAAAGCAAGACCCCAAAACATCCATGTTGTCGCCCACATCACCCCTCTGATCCACATCCCATTGGCAGACAGTAGGAGAGGAGGGTAATGAGGGAAATGAGGGAGGGGCTGGCAAGATGGTATAGGAGCCTCAGGCAATATGGAAGCTCATTTTGGCATCCTGAGGTAACCTTTTAAAATGCAAGCACTGTTCTGAGAAGCAAGACCTCACAAGGACAGGTTTTCAGGATGAGCACTTATCTATTCAGCAACAACACTTAAGTCTGCCAAAATACTGCACTAAGAAGTGCAGTGGACCAGGGAAAGGTCATGCACAGCCATATGCAAAACCCAGCTGTCTCTTTCCCTGTAGTTGTACCTGCACCCCTGTGAGATACATACAATATTAAACAACTCGAGAGGAAAAGGAAAGCAATTTCAAGACACACATCTTATCGATTTTTTTTCCAGGGAAATAACCTAGATCTTGTGAATTGTTATTGCTCTCAGATCATTTTGCGGATATATTCATAAACATCCCACAAGTGGAAGGTGTTATGCTCAGCAGAAATGCATGACAGATAAATGAATCATACAGTGGGCCATGAAAGGGCACTGTCCCTGAGATCACCCCAAAGATGGTCACTTCCACAAGGTTCGGATAACGGATCACTTCACATAAGCCTTAATATTCTTGATCATTTATTTGTTGATATAAAAACAACCGGAAATAACTCATTTTATGCATGCAGTTGCCATGGGCAACTTTTACTTTTTTTTTTTGCTGCTCTTTACTGATAAATATTCCATTATAGAGATAAGACTGCAGTATTGAGAGCCACAGTGCACAAAGAAAATCTATATGCAATTTATTTTGTTTTCCTTGGGTTTTTTTTCTGCCCTCTGAGCAGCTGCACATTGCACTTAAACTCAGATGTACCATAAAACAATGCATGCTCACCCAGCACCCAATGCACAAAAATAATTGTGTGCGTTATCATCAGTGCTTGTAAAAAGCAGCACAACAGGGAGTTGAAAACAGGTTGAATCACTTCAGCAAAGCTGTTTTCAGATTTCATGATACATGCATTTTGATGTTGATGGGAGAAACAAAATTATCTTGAAAAAGAGAAGGACAAGTGTGATAACACTTATCTGAGAAGCAGGGCAATACCCAATACTCAAACGGATGTTCTACTATCTTAAAAAAAAAGTATTATTCTTAGAAAAAGGGTGGTCTCTGATGTTCAGGTTCCAGGCTTTGCACCTTGCAGTGTAATAGAATAAATGCCCATATCTTTGGACTGTAAAAAAAATGAGATTGGAACTGTGCAACTGTAATCCAAAGCGGAGGGAGGCTTTCAGTGTAATCAATCTCCAAAAAGGCTTTTAATGGAATCAATGGAGAGAAAGAGGATTGATTTCTACACAGTATACTGCCATTTTTAGATATTCACTCTGTCAAAACTCTCCATGGTGGACTAAAAACTTCCATCCCGTGATATAGGTTAATTGCATATTGAGCAAAGCAGTCCATTTGTTAAGTGGCACACTTTTTCTTGGTGACCATTACGTTAGAGACAGCTGTATTGCAGTGTGGAAATACAACACTGAGCTATGATCTAAATAGCTCATAAAATATGGCCTCAATTGTATTCCTGTTACAGAGAGGAAATAGTTTTCCTTGTCTGGTTTAGAACTGAGATTTAAATACTTTTGACATTGTAAGTATGCCATGTCAGGGATTTTCAAAGGTAAGCGTGTAAATTATATTCAATGTTAGATAAGAATATGTTTTCTACACAATGAAACTACATGATTATGGACAACTTAGTTGCTATACTTCTGTGAAGTTTTGATGCAGGGCTGTTTTTCATAGTTTTATAGTTCCAGTGAAGGTTAACAGTTACAATACTTTGTGTGGGTGCATGCTATTCAACCTTGTCTTAGTTTGCAAATCAGTGGCATGTTAACGGAAGCTACGTTTTCACTACAAGAACTACCCCTGACAAGGAGAATTTGGGAGTATTCACAAGCAGAGTTTCTATCCCACTCAGGAAACTTGTGAATGCTAAATAACCTTGAAGACACAAAAAAAGCAGTATCCTTGTCCATGTAAGTTCTTCTCTAAAATTTCAAACCATTCATCAAGCTTTTCTGAGCCAATACTTCAAAATGCATATAAGAAAATTTGAACATGACTTGCTGGTGCAATTCCAATTGCACTCTCACAATCTATTTTATAATGCCGACTGAATGACTTTTATCTATATTTTCCCCTGTTTGCTGATATTTATATTAACAACAAGCAACAGTCATTACAACCATCAATTAGATACATTATGGGCCGGATTCACTAAGATCCCAATTTGCGTGTACTAATTTGCTTGTGCAATTTAGTATTTTGCGTGTTGGGCGGAGCAGCAGTTTGCGGGTTATTCACTAAGATTGCGTGTATAAATGACAATAGGTGCAAACGTGTTGGAGACGCCCTATTTAAATGAGGGTTTTGCGTGTACCATGCGTCTTGCAGCATGGCGAGTTTTGAGATGAGAAAGCGTAAAATGAAAATCGACCCAATGGAATTAGAGATGTTGGTAGACGAAGCAAACAAACACTTCAATGAGCTACAGCAAAGAAATTTGACCGTCGCACAAAAAAGTCGAAGATGGGAATAAATTTGTGAAAACGTGAATGCTCTTGGTAAAGCAATGCCAGCAGTGGATGAAGTCAAAAGACGATACCATATCAGAAGAAGAACAAAAGAAAAATTGGCATATCATAAACTGCCGTATAATATATATATAGTGAAAGTAGAGAGGTGTTTCCTACCTGGTTCCAAAAGGCGCGCCAAAAACCCATCAAAAATAATAAAACATAGGCCTACGAGGATAGGAGCGCCTTTCATGTGAAGTAGAAAATAGGATTA
>JAPMNP010690884.1:0-10649 GCA_029874935.1 Atherina boyeri | reverse complement strand
ACTAATGAGCTACTGCCACTCTGCAGAAGCAAAGTCCTGGAAAATAGCACATGTTTTGTGATTTGGGCTAAAAACTATATAATCATAATTTAAAGACCACTGAGAACACTTTTAAATAGCTCAAAACATGATCGGAGTGGGACTTAGTGGGTTTAGTTTAAAGGCTAGTTGTGAAAGTTTAAAGGCAAAATGCTCTTTTGTTTTTTGTTTTCTTAGGGTTTTTTTACATTTCTTTTTTTTTAGGTTTTAATTTTCAGAAAAGTTGTTGAAACTTTTGTTCAGTTTAAACATGCCATTGCCTTGTTACTGATCATATGTCATATTTTCTCCTACTGTGTAATGTCATATCAGGAATTTTGATGCTAAATTGTAAATTAGCTGAATATTTGCACAGGTTTGAGGTCATCATCTTTCGGGGCAGCAGAGCCAGACACTCGTTGGGATGTTTCAGTGGTTTGCTGGGTTTTGTGTTTAGATCTGGTGCGGTCTTTCTTGGGCTTGGAACATCATTGAAATCTGGTCCAATAATTATTGAAAACGCTTTTAAAATGAATAGTAGGTTGTGATAAAAAAAAAGGTTATCATTATTAGCTCCATATATATTGGCCATTGTAAATCTTGCAATAAGTACTGTTGCATAGATAATGAGATCCTGGCCCTCAAGGTCTGTTAAGACTGGATGTTCTTCAAATGGTAATTTTTTTTTTTTTTTACAAAACCCGAAACACCTCTCTGTCTTGAACATGACATGAAAAAGACAGCCTTCAGGGAGGTATGATGGTATAAATGAAGATGACACAAAAGCAGCTTAAAACAACGGCTGAAGAGTGTAAGGTGTACAGGAAAAAGTGAGAAAGCAGCAAAACAGCGTTAGAGATGCGTGGTCAGGAATGAACAAGCTTGCAGGCTTCAAGATAAAAGGCTGTCAGACTGATGGATTTCTGGACAGAATGAACTGAACATGCTTTTCAGCAGGTTCAATTCAGAATAATGTTCAGCAATACCCCCCCCCCTTCCAGTATAGGGAGGCTTGCTCATTTGTGTAATCAGGAAGTGAGTGATGAGCGTTGCTTTGAATCTTCCATTCCGTGGAGGTGAAAAGCATAGAGTCATATTGTCTGTACAGTAGATAGAAGAAAGTGTTTTCTGACCAGCTATCTGGTAGGACAGTTTAAATCCAGCATGGTTTCTTTTATAGTTTTGTTTTCCATCTTCAATGTTCGGATTTGCTTATTCAGTATTTCAACAAAAGTTTGTAACTCATTATTGGTTTGTTTTTCTTTATCCACCTTCCATCCAAACTTTTTCACCGTTAAGTTCTACGGTGGGGTTTTGTTCTCAACTGAGTTTTTCTCGAACACTTCAAGAGGATTTTCGTAACACTATTCTCCGTAATTAAAAAAGTTAATGTCCTTGCGCAGCCCGGGAACATGTTGCGCTGTTCGCGGTTGTACTAACAACCAGAGAAAGGTAAATTATGGCTACAACAGCAATTTTTCGAACGTGCACTCTCATCCTCGTAAATTAACTGAACAAGAATCTGATAGATGTAAATTTGCTAATCTAATGTAACCGAGCGTCTGGTTTGTTGCACTAATTTGTATATCAACAGATAAAATTCAGTAAAACGGAAGACTGTGATCAGTGTGTGTTGTGACCACTGACTGTTTATATGGTTGTGACAGTGTGCAGCTCCAGCTGCATCGTCAGAGTCACTCTGACGAGCGATCATCATCAGAAGGCAGATCGTCCATTTCTGAATCATGATCGGATTTGGCAAAGATCAGTGCACGCACCTCATCCGCACTGTAAAGTCCTCTGGGCATTTTGTTTTTTATCATAAAAATCACTATCTGTCTCAATATCTATCGATCCTGCTGTTCTCCTCTCCTTCTCTGCTCGCTGTCAGCAGCTGTGCGCGCTGACAGCTGGGGTTGGGTTTCAAACCTTTTTTTCTCCGATTTTTTTCATAGAACACACCCACAAATGACGCCAGGATTGAAGCCATATATTGGACATATAGTAGTACCAAGCACTAACAGCACAAGGCAGTAGATTTAAAGTAAGGGGCTGTTTTATTCAGCAATGTCGCCTGTCGCAATAATAAAACAAACGGCAAACCGGGTCCAACCAGAAATGCCACCCATATTTCACGCAAGGGATCATGGGAGGTAGGAATAAGGTGGATACAGAGTTTTTTGAATATCTTTTCTTTTTTTTTTTAAATATGTTCATGTAGAAGTAAATCTGTTTTTTTGTGGTGGTAAGAAGACTAACCTTGATTTCCATGGTCTGCTATTCATCTGTGTTTGTAGTTGAGTCCTTCTTTTTCACAATGATTTGATACAATATCATAATATATATTTTATTCTCCCATAGAAAAATTTGACATTTTGATATTGGGTCACTCTTGACAATGTTACTTATTTATTCAGAAGACTCCCTTTAACAGTGCTGCATGTTGAAAAATGACACAAAAGGGTACCTAGACTCCTATGGTGACACCACGGGGTCCTGACAAAGCAGACATGTGGCGTGTGATGAACAAGACTTGGACATAAACTGCTGGGGTGCTTTACCTGTGTCGTTTTTTTTTTTTTAAATGGCCACTCATTCTCTCCCTCACTCACTTACTATATGGAACTATATGGTGTTCTCCATAGGTGGTAGGGCTAGATGCTCATGTATTTGTAGCAATTAGAACATTTCTATAAAAAGGATGTGTGAGGATTAATGGAAAACATGAGAAAAGGGGATGCCAGGGTAGAAATTCTATGTAGAGATAAAGCCTGGCCAAGAAAAGGGAGAGTGAGAGTACAACAAAGGGAGTGTAATTCTGAGGTCACCATTTCTCCCAGTTTGAGAAAACCATTAAGAGTGTCTGCCTCAGATTTCTGCCTTTTCCTATTACCATCACTGCTGGAGGCATCCAAGTGTGAAACCTTGGTGGGAGCTCCTGCTCTTCTACTGTACTCACTTCCACAACCTCACTCATTTTTAGGAAAACGCACACAGTGTATAAAATATATTTTGCCTTACATGTTTATGATGTTGTGTATCTTTTTATTTGCATATCAAGCAGCATATATAATCTTCTCAAGCTCGCCCAGTAAAGTTGCCTTCCCTCTCAGCTAGGTTCAAACTCAGGTTAGGTGATGACTCCGGTGCTGCACATAAATCCTGCTCTGTCGAGCACAATGTCTTATTAAGTGACATGACAGAAACAAATAAAAACATTGGGGAAAAAAATAGAGGACATAAACAGATTCTACCCTTAAAGCTGTATTTTGCCACTTGTGTGTCGCTAAAGCAACCTCCTTATGAATGATTTGTGAGCGCTCAATTATTGAAGAGGCTTCGGAGATCTGATGAGGTGCTCGGAGCCAATCAGCGGGACGGTTAACTGGTGGGTGGGGTGGTATCCAGCAACCAAGCTGTATCGTTTGTGTGTGCGATTCCAGTAAATACATAAATGTTCCCCCCTTGGGGAGGATGATGCATGATGAAATCACAACTAGTAATAGGATGTGATGAAAGTATGCATATCTGTGTATCTATAAACCAACTACTCCAGGGTGTGGAATATAGCTCAAAGCAAATGGATTGTATCGCTCTACAAAATGTGATTAAAGAAGTTCTTTGCATATGATTAGGATCAAGATGTGCATGTTTGCATGGATATCATTATTACCATTCAGTGTCTCAACTGTTCTACATAAAGTTGTCTAATTGGTTTACATCAGAACCTGTGGGTTTAGACTCCGTGCCCCATATGTCTGTGAAGTGTGAATTCAACTAATGAATGAAATGAGGTGCCTCAGTTCAATACCTTTGAGGGCTTTTATATATTTGCCATCTTTGATGTTTCACTACCATTCTGCAGGTTTTTTTTTATTAGATCAACTGCAGTAACAAGAGCTCCAGCATTCCCCTTCAGCTGCTTAAATAGGTTCAAGTGTTGGGGTAAAGACAGGGGAGGGGAGGCAGAGAGTGAGGCGAAAGATGAAAGAATCAAAAAGGAAAAAAAAGAGAAAAATGGAAGTTGTACAGAGTGATGCCTTTTAGTTGCCGAAGACAAATGCTCTACAAATGAAGAAGAAAAACGACCCAAACAGAGACAGAATGCTTAAAGTGGAGAGTGCCAGAAAAAGCAATTGTTTCAGTAAGCTAGCAAAAAACACAACGTCCCAGTTGTTCACATCATCGTCCATCCTTGTATATTTGCATTTGCATCAAAATGATACTCAGTAAAAAATAGGCTGTATCCCCTTTCTCAATGGACAAGGGGGGGAAAAAAGGAAAGAAAAGCCCACTAACATGTGGCTTTTGTCTTCAGTGCGTGAGGGGTTCAATTAGCATTCCTTCTGGTACCTTCTGCCACTCTGCTCTGAATCTTCACCACAAACTCCATCTGTCTCCATTCAAGGAGCACTTGAACATATTTCAATGGGCACTGAGTCTTAAGGGACTGAAATTAAAAAGATAAATCAGTATTTGCTGTTTATTAGGGGGGCTGGCTTCACGGTTCAGTATGATTCTGGTGCAGAGCTCGGTCTTCTGTTTCCATCTCATTCCGCTAATCGATACTTTCCAGTAATGCTGTTGTAAACATCTCTGCAAGGTCTACCCGTAAGTGTTTTCTCCTGTGACCCAACTTTAGAAGAGCACTTAAATAAAGTTTGAGCTTAGCTAATATGGCTAATGCTGTATCTGAACCAGGCGTTCCTTGTTGATGCATCAAAAGTTATGCATATGAGGACACCTGTAGAGGAGATGATAGTCATTTATAGTTATCTCTTTTTTTCAAGGATTGTTTGGGCTCTTGTGGCCTTCATATTACAGTTGCTTGACAGGAAAGGGATCAGAGAGCGGGGAATGACACGCAGCAAAGGGTCCTAGGCCGGGAATCGAACCTGGACCGGCTACAAGCGAGGAACTATGGCCTCTGCACATGAGGCGGGTGCCCAACCCACTGAGTTAAGCCGTCACTCCCGCCTCATTTATAGTTATCTTTATCATGTGCCAAGTTAAGTCTTTTGTGACGTGAGCTGTAATTGTGTAACATGACTATGCTGTGACAACTTGGCATTAACTATGATAATCTAAGTTAACGCATATCATAAATATGGCACAACGCAAGCAGGCTCTACTAAACATGAGACAATGGATAGCAGCCGAAAAAGAGTGGAGTGCTCCCATTGAGTCAGGAATGAGTGCCTGCCTTAAAATCAAACTTGAGCAGAAAATGGAAACGATTGGTGTTTGATCAACTATAATATCACTATAATATCACTTTCTTTCAATCTTACTCTGTTTTGATGTGTTCGGTTTTTTGTGTTTCCACAACGTAAAGCACTTTGGTCAACCTGAGTGTTGTTGGAAGGTGCTATAGAAATAAACTTTGATTGATTGATTGATTGACTTATCAAGACGGTTTTGGAAATGGGTAATGAGGAAGCCTGATGTTGTTTGTATGTTGTTTAAACCAGCGCTCTGAACTGCATCAAACATAAGGTATTCCACAACTTCGGTGCACAAACAGAGAAAGCCATTTCACTTTTTCAACTACTGTGCGTGATATAGATGATGCCGGGATTAAATGGCAAATTGACCTGAGGTGCTCATTATACGCAATCCACGGATCTTTTGTGCAATACTTTAGTATGGTCTTTTGTATTTTTCGTATCTTCTATCCTCAGTGTGTTACAAAGAAATCACAAGGTCTAAACCAGGAGTCCTCAAGTCCGGACTCCGGTCTGGACCCGGGCCGCGAGGTACGTCAGTAACCTATCGGTATACAGGATTTGTGATGTTAGAGCCAATCAGAAGCAGAGTGGGGTGGGCATTTGTAACTACTCCTCCGCTAGCAAACTAAACTAAACCAGAGCTCCAAGCTGCTGATAGACGTGTCAATTTGGGGAAGAAAGGATGTTAAAGAAGTATGAGGACCTGTGTGGTAGTCCGGGACAAAAATGAGGAAAGGACAGGAACTTCTACAGTATCAAAATAGATTTATTATAAACCAGTGCTCAGACTGAGCTCTTTCCAGCCTAGTCGCACCAGGCCAGGCGCAATAATTTTTAGGCCCCTCCCCTCTGGCCTCCAACCTACATGCAACAGACAGAGGTTAGTGCACAGATGTAAGTAGGCAAGACCAGGACCATCACAACATTTCGATTAATTAGAAAAGAAAAAAAATGGTCAGGTACTCCTGCTTATGTTGACTGTTTTTCCTGTGATTTAAATTTTCTCCAGAATGTGGTGAATTGAAATTATATTAAATATTCATTGAAGTTATTTGTTTACTTCTAATATTTTCTGTCGTTTCTATTGTCATAGTTTTGTATGTTGTTTAAGAAAAAGAAAAAAGAAATGTGTTTTTGCTCATTTTTCCGGACCCCTGGCGTTCAATGGAGAGCAAATATAAAACTTTAAAAAACAAGTTTGAGAACCCCTGGTCTAAACAGCTGTTCCTGTGCATTTCTGTGCAGGGGAGGGCACACAGATGTGAAAAAAAAGATTGGACACTACAGTTTGGACTTTCTCCTGACATCTCCAGTGTGTGAAAATTCCTTCAATTATTTGAGGGTCTAATCTGTCCATGTCCTTAAGACTTGGCATCCAAATGTAGGAAAAAAAATTATGTCACCAAAGAAGTGAGGCAAGTTATCACAGGATTCTTTTCATTTAGAGAAGAAAGGCTGCAGAAAGAGACAGAAATAATGAACAGAGAGAAAGTGACAGATAGCAAGAGACTGGTTTCAGTTTTCCAAACAAGGACCCAGCTGGGCAGAGCTGTCCTGCTGGATTAGCTGGTGCAGGCGTTTTCACCCCAGCAGGCCTGCCGAGAGCCAAGCATAACTCTTCCCAGAGCCAGCACCCTGGCCCTGACAAATAAGCATCATAATGGAACTCTTTCGGGCTCAAAGAGGGAACATTCATTTTCATTACTCCAGGTTTATCTGTCCCAACAGTCTGTAATGCCACAGTGCAGGGGTGTCCTTAGGAAGCAGATTAGAGGAGTGGTGAAGAAAAAGGCCAGAAAAAAGACTGAGAGCAGAGGCAGGGAAATGGACAGACAGGTAAGGGGTGCTGGCTCATCTCTCAACAAGTTTTTTTCTCTGTTAAAGCTGTTTTTCGCTCCATGTGTGATATTCATCTTAATCACAGGACAAAAAAAGCGTAATTCCATTTGTTTGGGTCAGGCAGATGGTACCTTTGTTGAGGAGATTAATTACCGTGCTGCACAACATTAATAAAAGCAAATATTTGAAGGGAAAATGTAATTTGCCCCAAGTGCAAGGCTAGTGTAAATGTGAGTCAGGGCCAGAGAAGGCTGATAGCCCGTGGGTGGATCATAATTTATTCTCTCTGTGCGCCTGTTGAGCCTGATGCTGGCAGAGCAGAGCAGACAGGGAGACTAATGGGCATTCAACCACCTGGCAGCAAACTGGGGATCACAGTATACACCAACAGAGGCTTTACTCCGTTCCTTTCTTTTACTTTTTGTTTTCTGGTCTTTTGGGGACTTTATATCCTCTTCCATACCTTGAAAGATATTTTAAGATCTTGGAGCCAGTGTATTGAGCACATTTCTTTTGTCAACATCTTTACATGCAGTGTATCGATGAACACTAGAAATAATATGAGCAAAATGTTGATTGGGTCTAAATGTTTCATTCAAATTTCACAGTAAAACTTAAATTAAAACTTGAACAAAAGAAAATGGGGATGGGGGTTATAAGCTTCTTTAAACTTTTCCAGCCTTAAACAAAATTCACTGAGCAAACAGCCAAACATATTTGAAGAGTTTTTGTGTATGTGCTGATCGTTTAACGAGCCATCTGACACACAAAACTTCCCTTTTCAGTTAATAAATCGCATAGCATTTTATCAGAACCAGCAGTAAAAAAGAAAAAAGAAAAAAGAATAAATTGATCTTGCATCAAAGTCACATTTATTGATGTCTTCAGTCTTTGGATTTCTACCTGGAACACATGCAGCAGGAGGCAGCTCGGCAGTGCTTGCTATGGAGTTGTGCCAGACAAATTTCTGCCACCAGGATGGGTGGTAATTTCCCACAAATTGGGAAAATGTCAGAGAAAAAAAAGTCAAATAGAACCACCTGAGTGGCATCCGATTCAAAGAGGCTTAATTACCTCAAACAGCTGTCCAACTCCATCATACAAAACCAGAAGACAGGCAGAAACTATCAGCACCATTGTTACTGAGTGATGCACATGTATCCAAGTGTGCTCCAACTTATCTTCATGTCAATAAACAGAATATTTTGTTTTCTCATTCTATATAGCTCACAATACCTAGTATGGCTTCCGCCAGCCTGATCTGACGGCGGTTTATTTCCGCCCAGCAGATCAGTCTGGGAACCCACACATTCTTTTCTGCTGCAGCTGATCCAGTTTTTCTGGAGCCAATCACAAATGGGCTTACCCGCCTTGGTGGGTTCAAAACGATGACGTCAGAGAAATAACGGTAAATTCTAAAAAGCAGTTTTTGTTTACAATAGTCATGGCAGCCACCAGAGCACAGCTATCCGTCCACGCCGCTGTCGCTGCTGTTTGAAAAGATTTGAAAGGCAAGTTTTCTTTGAAAACGAAACAGAAACCTGCACTGGAAGAATTCATACAAAAGAAACACTTGTTTGCCTTACTACCAACTAGTACGTCACCTGGATCGATGGTCTGATTGGTGAATGCTCTATCCAATTGCGTACAGAGTCATTTGAACTATCACGCCTCTTGTGTTGTAGAAATTACATGACAGACTTCACAGACTAAGTTCAATCTTGAATTTAGTCTGGCGAAAGCCAAGCTAGACAATAACAAGGTAGTTAAACATATTTCACCTGAGCACAAAAGTATTAGCAAAAAAATCAGGAACAAGTAGAGACTTCTTACGATGAAAAATACTGATTTCTAAATTGTACAAGTTGTAATATCTAACATATTTTTAAATCTGAAAATGTGTTGGTAATTCTTATTCTTTACATACAACCAGTAAACACAATGTTAAGTACTTTCTTTACAGGTGACAGTATGAAATGACAATTTAGCTTACTAAGCACATTATCACAAAAATAAGAATGTGTATGATCAACTTAAATGTAATTCTTAAAAAAAACAATAGTCCGGAAACAGCTTTTTCATCTTTGCATACTAATTCATTCCACAAAATTGTTTCAATTCCACACTCTTCTAAACAGTGTGTGAGTGGGAACACTAAATACATTTTACTATTTAGGGCTGAATGCATTTCACTCTCAGTCTTTTTCTTAAAGTTGAAAACCCCTACAGGACCTCTTCCTTGACAGAGTTTTTACTTTGTGCTTTTTATTTTTTTGCATCCCCCTGCTCCGTTGGCACATCATGTACCTCCAGTCTTTTTCATTCACAAGTTTCCTGAAGGCCTCAGCATGTGTTCTTGATTAGTACTCTCCTTTTTGCCTCCATGGTTCACCCCCTTAGCAGCTGATTCTTTAAATTTCTCCTCTTTGAAAGTTTCAAGTTGTGCAGCAGTCAACCTGGATTTAAGCCTACAAACTGAGGATTTCTTTGTTCAAGAGAACAGAGACTGCCTCCATTGATATTTTCTATTCAACATAAATTTTTCTTTGCAAAGCCTTTTCACTTTGCACCCATCTGAGGATCTCTTGAATGTCTGGTTAACCTGGTGCAGCTGTAGCTCACACAATAGAGATGTCTTCCATTTATTGGGGAGATTGAGGGTTCATTTTTTAACTCCACATGTCAAAGTGTCCATGGACAATAAACCAAATAGCCACCCAGTGTGAGTGTGTTCAATAGTGTGGTTAGAGGCACCAAGGGGGCAGGCGAACGTTCGGAGCTTCAAGCCAGCATGGGAGGATCTGAGGCTAACTCGTCGACCAGCTCCACCTAGCCTTCCATTGAACTCCATTTATTTTGGCGCCACTTTGACATCAAATAACGTCACAGCTGAAACGTTTTAAGCCTTTATATGAACTTTTTCTATTTTCAGAGTAATACAACATTGTGTGATTGGCGTCACAACCTCGTAACTGACTTACCGGCTGAATAATAAACTTTTTTCCGAAATCAATGCAAACGAGACGTAATTTACGTAACGAGCATGCGACCAACCGTCGCACAGGAGTTAAGCGAGTCAGACTCGGTCACATGCTCGGTCAGACTACGTGCCTTCGTCACATCTATGTCCACTGAGCCTGCGTAGAAGGCTTAGTCGACCAACAGGAAGCGGTTGGAAATTGGCTTTAAACCTCTCAATTGATTTCTATGTGATGCCGTCATCCAGTTTTTTTACTGTCTTTGAGAGGCACTTGTAATTCAGTTTTTAAAGTGGCACACCATCATTAAGGCAAATTGTTTAACTCCGCTCGAGTTAAACAATTGAGTTTTACCTTTCTCCTGTTCATCCAGCCGTTCTCTGAGTCTGGCGACCCCTTTTGTGGCTTTAGATTAGCATGAATCAATTAATCGGATTGGACCATTAGCACCTCATGCTAATTACTAAAGGTCTATTCCAATTCAATGATTAATGCTAAGCTAAAGCTTAGCATTAAAGGTCCAGTGTGTAACAAATTCACCTTTTTCTTAATAAAAATCAAGTATTGCTTTCATAAATACGTATTT
>JAPMNP010690803.1:0-10612 GCA_029874935.1 Atherina boyeri | reverse complement strand
TTAATGCATTAAAATCTGTGAAACAATTAAATGATAAACTGAGCACATTTGGTTCCATTCTCAATTTTTTTTATCACACTGATTTGAGTACAGATGGGATTTAACTGCTGATCAGTAGACCATCCAATTGAAATTAAACCTCAGATATTTTTAGTTCTTTTTTTTTTATTAATCAAAAAAGTAGCAGACAGATGAAGCTCACGTTACCTCTACCAACAGCATTCAAGAAACATTCAAACCAGTACTTCATGGTGTGCATGCAGAACTGGAAAAGGGATCAGTCCTCAGATTTAGTGACGGGATTACAGCCAGTCATCTGACATAATGAGCGTGTCTGCATCATTGAGATAGTATCTGCCCTCAAGGCAAAATGCAGCAACCTTTAATATGGTCTGCGACCAACCAGCTCTTCAAGATAAAGTTGTCTGGTAACAGCATTGTGGTTCACATCTGCCATCACTACAAATAGGGCAGAATATCTTAGATATAAATTTCATTTCCTTGTCTGATAAAAAGAAGGAACATTCCTCTGTGTGAAAAATGCAACTCCCGTTCCCCTGCTTCATGTGTACACCTCCAGCGCTATGTTGGGTCTATTGCCCCTACAGGGACGGATCTGCCACCTATCCACATAAAGTCTGCTTTGCATAGTGTATGCAAATGTAAGTCGGATGTAGTTGTGTAAATCTCGCTCCCCGACGCTTCAAAGGACGTAATGGCTGCTCGGCCATTAGCTGGCTTTTGGTCGAGTGGTTAGAGCGTCCGCCTCAAGCGCCAGAGTTCTTGAGTTCGAGACAGACGCGAGGCGTGGTCTCAGGTGAGGTTACACAAAGAAACTTTGGGAAGAAAGTTCAGGAACTGTAAATCTTTCTAAAAGCATCACATCATAAAGCCACAACAACATACCAAGATGCATGCTGTTTATGAATAATAAAACCTGCTCATATTGAATTAAGTGATCCTGGCTGAATACATCTTTTTTAGTTGAAAAAATACTGCAGGACTGGAGAGGAGAAGTATTGATTACAATGAGGCATAAGCTGAAGCTCTACGCCGTCAGTTTGTTGCAGTGAGCTCAATTAGTAACACACTTTCCCAATAAACTCCCGCTACCATTGTGGGACAGGCGCACACATATCTTACAATATCAAAACCATATGGGCAATAAATCTCAGTATCAAAACCACAAGTGTGGTTACAATTCGTCGTCAGAAGCTTGCCAGAACGCCTTTAACCTCAAATACTGAAGTAAACACAGCAACAACAAAAAAAAAGAAACACACAAATATAATCCAATTTAAACTTTTAAAAAAATAAAAACCTTCTAAAATCGACTCAAACATAAAATGTATTAAATCAGCCACTGCATAGAGCAGACTGCATATCTACATTTAGACAGATCATGTCCCAGCTTTATCTTTTTTTTCTTTTTTTTAAAAAAAACAGTGGTAAAGAGCTGGTAATCTGCAATTTGGGTTAAACACTGTAGCATTATGCAACAATACCAGTGCACTTTCTGACATTTATACTCTGAAAACTATTCCAATTTCTAGTGTTTGGAAAACTGAAAAGTCTATTGGAGCTAAAAATACATGAGATCCCAAACACTGACTTCCTTCCTGTTTCCCTGATACATTACTGAGTGGAGAAAGTCTTCTCCCCTGTAGTGCTGCTGAGGCCTACATTTACCAGCAGCCAGAAACAGGGAACTTGGCCCAAACAGTGAGTCTTCAAATTTCCATCCAAACCATCTCTGGGTGGGAAGGATTTGGCTCTGTGATAAGGCTCAATCCAACGTAGCTTCATTTCCCCTCCCACAGGCAACACTTCCCTCCTGCCTCACTCTATCTGTGGTGACCTTCCCTCGCCACGCTAAAGCACTACAGTGTGCCGTTGCATGTTGTTGTGGTTGCTGTGGTGATCACTCTAAACAGCTCCCTGGCTTCAGCAAGAATGATCAGCAGCTGGCCATGGACACGAGGCTGGACGGAAATATACAATAACATAACGCACATCATCCCGGATGTATGAAAAGAGTGTATATTTCCCTTTGGTAGCTCAATGATGATGACCAATCACAAAAAAGAAGAAAGATCAACTCCAAAATCCAGCTGCTGTCATTTGAGCGGCACTTGACTAGTGGTGCATGTGCTGAAGCAAACTCGGTGCACATGTGAAAACAACTGTGACGGCAGGGTGAACAACAGCTGCCCAGCTGGCACTCAGGGCCTCAGCTGCATGAACAAACCTCGTGTTGTAGGACATGACTCCCAGGTTCAAATCCTAGACCTGGGAGAAGAGTTCTTGCTTTTTTTTATTATTGGTAATAGTCAAAAAGTCTCAGTCAGCAATGAAGCAAAAAAAAGAAATGCTTGAATTTGCAAAATCGGAAAATCTTAAAAAGAAAATATAGTGGGAACTGTCACAATCTATCCATCAGTATATTAAAAAAAGAGAAAAAGATACCAGCCAGATACTCCAGCCCCAGTGACCCACTTCCACCATCATAAAATATGAAGGCTATGCGAGTCAACTCACTACCATATACACACCTACTTTCACTGGTATATGGGTGTAGTCTGGAGGTGGGGAAGCTACATTCTCAGTCACAGAGCATACCAAACGACTGCAACGTTCTTTTTTCTCTTTTAAGCCACAACATTTTAACAACCAATCCAGAAGACAAAAATTCAAATCGGAATCCTGCTAACCCCTAAATGTGAGAGAGTTTTATCACAGTCCTTTCCTCCTGCAGCTGTCAGGCTCTACAACCTGCATTTATGAGGTCTCAACAGACCACATAAATAATGAAAAAAATATTTCGAGTCCGTTATATCTGTTGAGCAATATCTGTACAAAAATTTGCAATAACAGGGTTTTTTCAATCATTATCATTTAAGAAAAAAAAAACATTTTCAAATAGTTATCTAGAATGTGAAGAATAATATCCATATATCTATTTTTAGCATTTACCATTCTGTAATGTAATGAAAGAAATTAAATAAATAAAAAATATTTTTTGTTAATCACATTCATATTTACTGAAGCCCATCCCACCGGCCATGTGGGTTGTATTTGGTCTATATAATGATAGGATAATTATATCATTATTCTATTCACTGACTTGAAAAAAATATTCAACTATCAGAAAATGATTGGCTAAATTGAAGGCTTGCTATATCTTCAGTACCATTTAAGACAAGAGACATACAGTTGGGATCAGGACAAAGAAACCTTTGGTACAACTTTTTATATTTTCAGCCAGGCAAAAGAACTCTATCAAATAAAATAAATATCAGTCTTGACGTTTACCTACAAAAAGCTCTAATGAAGTCAGCAAGACAGACACCTTGCAGTGCAGAGGGAAACCAGAGCAAAGCTAAAGTCTCCGAATTTACAAAAGAAAACTCTGTAAGGTTTTACATCTATTTAGGAAGGTATTTCCTTAACACAAGGTTGGTGGTCCATGCTACTGTTCCCTCTTTCTTTGACAGAAGAAACGGAGCATGATGGGGGGGGGGCTTCTTCTCCCTCTTGGCCTGTTCAGTCAGTACTACAAAACTTGTCACTACTCCTTTGAATTTTGACAACAGATGTACCAACCGTTTCTGTCACCTGACTCTGTCCGTCTTTGCACTGCTGTGTTACTCACTGCAGACCTTGTGTACACACACACACACACACACACACACACACACACACTACAAACTAACAAACATCAACAATCCGAACACATTCAGCTGCAGCAGGACGTACCGTTAAGCTGTCCTTTGGAATTTAAACTACAACAAGGAGATGTTGCTGGATTTAGTTTAGCAGATCTACATTTCAGCAGCCTTGTTATGCATGCGAGCTGAGAATTATCAGTCTCTCAGCTTCAGCAGCCGATAAATAGAAGAAAAAAAGAATAGGAAAAGAAAAGAAAACAGAGCTCTCCACTAGCTTGCCAAGAAGCAGAAACTATTAGTCTAATCCTGGGATCAGAGCCACAGTTGTAACAGCAAGGTTCATTAATAGCTACACAGCTGACTGCATTCAAAGGAACACGATTATCCTGTCCCAACCTCTCTGTCTACCTGGCAGATTCCAGTGGGGGTGTTCAACTAGCTTTTGTATGTTTCATCTTACTTTGCCTCAGTCCTCACTGACTCATTTCTTGCAACAAAAACTGGATCTCACTTAGCAATGCACCCTCAATGCAATAAAAGTGGCCTGTAACCATAAAAACACTTAATATCATACATTTTGAGATTTAATTCAGCATCAATAACAGATTCTCACAGCTGCTTTCTCTAGCTCTCATAATGAAGACAAAATGCTAATTCCTTCTGTGCATCAATGCACTCACATTTACAAAATTAAAAAACACTCTACAACTGTCCCATAATGAAACAGGAAGTTACTGTAAGTCCAACTTTGTTGCCTTGGGTGGAAAATGCCACACAGTATTTTATCCCTGAAGACTGTACTTTTCTACGAAACACAGCAGTCAACCTAATGAGGTCTCTGTTGAGACTCGATTTCTTTACGAGACTTTCATACTTTCCCTTAAGAGATGGGAGGCATCTGCTCCTTAAAGTCAAGCAATCACTCTTCTTTCCCCAAAAGCCAGAAAGTGAGTACTGCACAAGGCAATATTTCATTTCCCTACCTACATCTACACACCCAAATACCTTCTTTGGTCTGACAGCTGCCAACCTCAGTGGTGACACATCTGAAGACAACATTCCTACACAAGCATGCACAGACCTTGCTGGAGAGGTCCTGACCACACCTTGAGCATATGCTTTGATGACAATTACCTCAAGAAAAAATGTGTGGAGTTAAAAAAAAAAAAGTTGTTAAAAAAGACAGGAATTATGTGCATTTTCAACACTAACTCCCAGAAATGATTCAGTCTTCTTCATTTGACAAAAGATCAAAAAGAGGCTGAGGAATGTAGATAAAGCTGGGTTATAAATTCAATTCTAACCAATTCCCCAAAGAGCACACAAACCCACAACCTAACTGAACCATGAGACTGACTCATCAAAACCACAGCCACTAGATATTATAATAGGAACAAATTTCAAATTGGAAAAAAAAACACCTCTTCAAGTTACCGTAAGAAAACAAGGCATTTCTATTTCACAGGAAAAGCCAATAATCTATTTAATCACAGCTTTAAATTGGCAGAAGGAAAAATTAAAGCAAACTGCACATTCAAGAAAATAAACGGTGGATTAATTAATAAATAGGCACAAATGTAGTAATAAAATTAATGACCGCAGGCATGATATGATGCACAGACATACTAAATTTGACTTAAATGTCATAATACAAATAAACTGAAAAGAATATCTGATTTGCCATCATACTATTATATTACAATATTACTCTAGTAATAAGACTGACTTCACTCTGTTCTCAAAGAGAATAAAAACAAGGAAAATAGAATATAAAGAAACACTTGTAAAGCCTTAAAAACTGCTTAAAATGCAGCAACGGGCTCTCTGGAAGAACTCAACTTCACTTTAAATGAAATCTCTCTGCTGCGTGGCATCATACATGACAATCATCAAGTCACAGAAATGCCATGATCTGAATGTTTGACGCTGCAACCAGCGTACCTTGGCAGCGCAGCACTGAGGGCTCACCTGAGAGAGTAAGTATAGCCGGTGTTCTCTGGAGCACACTGTGGAGGAGTATATATGTGCAGCTGGGAAAAATCCATGGTCATTCTTCTTTGTTTAGACTGAAAGAGTTAGGATCCAAGGCATAGAACTCCTTTAGTTAAAACTGACATATCAGGAGGAGGATATCAAGGACAATTGAACTTTTCCAAAACACATTCACAAAAACAAGCAAAAAACAAACAAACATGCACATCTTTGTTCAGTCTGTCTCTCGCAGATAAATCGTTTTGCAAATGAGCTCAAGTTTTGCCATGTTTACCCACACTAAAGACCAGAATGAGAACCGAATCTTCATATTGAAAACAGCAAAACACACAAAAAATTCTCTGCTTCTTCCCCCACACCATTTACTAGCCTGCACTGAAAATAAACACACCACCTGTTACTGCTACGCTGCACAACCCCGTCAGAACGGCCAGGGCAGACAGACCCTAATGAGAGCTACTGGACATTCCCTCTCCTCAGAAACACAACAATGATACTGTGGAGGAAAGTTGGCCGACCTCTTCCTGCATGCTGGCTCTTGCTGACGGAGGATAGATACGGTCACCGGCGAAGCTGGAATGAATAACTTGTCTCTTGTCCTCTGGTCAGAAAACAGGCCTCAGCTGAGAGTAAAGGCTGGCAGAGACAGGACAGAGAATGACGATCCTTTCCATTTGTATCAAGTAGACTATCCACGAGGACAGCTAGTCCAACACTGGCTGCTTGAGTGAGCTTGGTATTATGAAACAGAGTAAAACAGCAGAGGGGTGGGGCAGATCCTGAAGCAATGGGCGGGAAGCAGCTGGCCTGAGGGTTGAGCCACATTGAAACTTGCTTTATGTGAACAAGCTGTGCAAATACTAGATTGCTGTAACATACACAGAGCAACCAGCCTACCACACAGTCCTGCAATAAATTATGTTTGTTCTAACGGTTTTAAAGAAGTGTTGATTCAACTTTATGATGATTTTTGTAGGATGTAGATTCATATGAAGTTTTGGCCAATTTTTCTATTATTTGGATATGCATAGCATCAATGAGAATAACCAGTATAGCCAAAACACCTTGATTAAAAAGGCAAATAGAGTTCAATGTCAGCAAAAATAGCATCCTTCACCCTGCTGTATATTAAAACTTTCACATTGATGTATCTGAGTTCAAGATTAGTTGTAAATTCAAGCTCTATATACACTAATAACTGAGTAGCTACACATTGGCAGCATTTTACTCTGCATTCAAATAAAGGTTTAAGTTTATTTTTATATTTCATGAGTAAGTATACTACTGATGCCATTGGATTACAACTGTATGGCTAGGAAAGAGCTGCATACCACTCTAACCATGTGACTAACAACCTCAACAGGGAGAATCCAGCTCTGACAACTTCTCCACAATTCAATCAAGCAGAATGATTAAAAGGAAAATAAGCAAAGCAGTACAATAAATTAATAGCTTGTGCTAAAATCCACCACTAATTCATAATCTTAATCAAAACCACATCCAAGTCTCCAAGCCGAAAAGAGGGATAAGGGGAAACAAATACCCAAAAGCTAAGGGAACTGCTTAAATTCAGCCAGGATTAGTTGTTTTTTTGTTTTTTTAAACCCCCCTCCCTCCACATGTCGACTCAACTAATGCAGTGCATCACTTTGGACGTGGGTACTCCGGAATTTAACACCAACCTCCTGCAGTGCAATAACTTGGCTGTTAACTATGAGCTCATCCATCGACAGACAGGTTGAACAAAAACAGAGCATGAAAGCATATCGCTACAGTTATTGTATGAGACACAACGAAATATTTTCCCACAGTGCTGTAGTTCACCTCACATCACACGTCTATTTTGCTGCCTCCTTTACGCAAACCACCTGCGACGAACACGCAAACAGCGGAGTCCTCAAACTGGGCCGCCTACTGCCAGAACTGTACTGCAGAATGACGCCGATTAAACACGGGGAAACATATTTACCTTCATTATAAACAGCAGACAGCCCGGCCTAATAACATGTAAGCCCCGTTACAATCTCATGTTGCTCAGAGCTAAATTTAGAGCTAGATGTATTTAGACGCCGTCACTCACATTGACTTAAGGCTCGAGCGACGGCGCAGTGTCCCGAGCTCCTCTCATGCGTGTTCATTTAACGCATGCCAATAAAAACAGATACCGGTTTCTTTAAAATTTAATTAATACATTTAATGCTTGATAATCTAAGAGATTGGTGCAAAATTACTCTGAAAAAAATAAGGCCGGAGATCGCGTTCGCTGTCAAAACAGTTGTTGGTAAAGGAGAACAGCAAGGACAAAAATAACTCCAAATATAACGCAAAAGCTCAATCCCATCTGAGAACTGTAGCTGCTACATGGTGTTATTCATAGCAGAGTGTCAACTTGCCCGCGTGGTTTGACTCCATGAATGTTATTATTCCTTTAAAAGCGTAATCCAAAAAAGGGTGACAAGATCCGCGCGTTACAATCACGCAAGATGCGCCAACTTCTGCCCGCATCCCGCCGCACGGATGCCTGATGGTTAATAATTACAGCGCACCCTCAGATCCAGCGCCGTATTTACTCAAAGAAAGACAGAAAAGTTTTTAGGCAGCTAGTGACTGATACTGCTACTGCACAAGAAGCAGATTTCCAAAATGGCTTCCCGGGCGTAACAAAGCCAGAAGGATCGCTCCCGAGCTGATCCTCCCACTCCCAGGCCCTTCTATTGTCGGCCAGGGCGCACAGTTTGAATCTATTGGAGGAAAGCAGCGCTGTATCTACATCTACCACGTTGCTGCACACAGAACCCACACTGTTTTGGTTGATGTTGGACCTCAAGTGAAACTGTAGCAAATCTGCCATTACATTACATTTTTAATTTACTATCAAGACTAAAATTGGCAGCACGGTGCTTTCTATTGTATATTTTAGTAGCAAGTCAAATATTTTAAATGTTTTTTGTCTAATTAATTACATCATACAAACCATCTACAACTAAATGTTTGACATCAGTGAGAAAAAAACAACTGTTAAAATATTGTTGTAGTGTTTTAAAGCTAAATTATCACACAAATGCAGCAGGAAAAGTGTTATGACATTGTTCCCACAGTTTATGGTTTCTCCCCCCCCTTTCTTCTTTTTTCCCCCATTCATGTGTAACTGCACTACTAAAAATGTATTATTCAGGAAACAACGAACGTGGTACATAATGCAACCGCTTTTTATTCCAAAATTCTGCCAGTAGGTTATAACATGAGAGCGAGGTTTTCTCAGACAAGCCACCTTCACTGAAAGAAACCAGACTCTCCCATTTTATCTCTGCAGCTGAATCTGCATTTTAGCAAATGACCACCGAGTCATGTTTCAGGCTCAAAACAAAAGGAGAAAAAAATCATTACAATTATTCTTGTGTGCATTTTTGGGGGAAAGTTCACTTGTTTATCGCTTTTGCATGAACGCTCTCGTTTGGTCACATCTTTATATTCTGCATGTTAAAACACACACACACACACACACACACACACAAACACAAAACTGGGGGCAGCAGCCCTGCTGAAGCATAAGGAGATATTAAAATAAATGATGCAAACAAATGCACATTAATCTGCAGTAACACCCAACATTGAACTGGTCCCCCAAATACCTCCAAAAGACCAATCAATGAGTGGCTAAAGAACATCTGAGGGTGTGCTGGAGTGTCTGGCACTGGGACATTAATAACAGATCCATCCAGATGCCATCAGAACCATTAGATCGGTATCTGGACAGTTTGATGGCTCAAGTTCTTTGAACCCTTCAGGCCCCAACTACTGCCCCACTGAGGGATGCTCTCACTGTAAGGGATTGCTGTTTCCATATGGGGGTGTGTAAATAGTGGCAAGTGTTCAGCTTATATGTGAATGCCAGGATGAAGGTTTTCACAGTAAACACTGAATTAAGGTGACCTATGTTATTTCGGTTACATGTAAGGGGTTTAATATTGTGGATGATTGATGTATAGAAAGAAAACATGTGATCCTAGTAAATAAAAAATTATTTCTTGAGATAGAAGATAAAGTTTTTATCCCCATCAACAGGCCAATCATAGCAATCACCTTTATAGTCAAGTCCAGATCAAAATGATCACATGGCTAAGTACCTTATTCCCTCTCTTAATTTGGCTTGTAACAAAATCCAAATTTGGAAAAACATCTAAAAACAAGTAAAGAGTCCAAATACACACTTTTGTCAGAGAAACTTGTTCCCAGCAGGGACATTTCTTGTTCAACCTGGTTCAGATAATCAACATAACACAAAGTAACAAGATTTTCAAGGTGGGGTAAACAAACAATGTAGGATACACATTACTACAATATTCAGTGAGAAAGTACTTTACAAATCATCAGGAATTGAAGCCTAGAATGAAAGGCATGAAACATGCAAAACATGGAAAAGTACATTTCCTTTAGCAGAGGTTTAAATTCAAAGCAACTTACAGATGAAGAACAGTAATGTCAAGTAAAGTATGTAACAATCTGTAAGGAGAATTTTGCAATGTAAGCACATCTGCTGACTGGCAGTGATGTAACTCTTATTAAAATGATGATAAAAAAACACACACCGTTACAGTACTCTATTACCTTCAAATTTAAAGTCCCACTCCGATCATCTTTTGAGCCATTTTAAAAAGTGTTCTCAGCGGTCTTTAAATTATGATTATCCAGTTTTTAGCCCAAATCATAAAATCTGTGCTATTTTCCAGGACTTTGCTTCTGCAGAGCAGCAGTAGCTCATTAGCAATTCGCCTCTGCGTTGTGAGCGGAACCAGCGCTGTGGAAAATTATGAAAGCTAATATCAATATCTCTCTTCTTAGCACTGCAACTCACTACAGAAAATAGGTCTTGATACGCCATCGTCTTCTCTACTCCTCAGAACCTGAGCAGAGTGGGGCAGGAGCTTGTGGCCCCCCCAGTGGAGTTGTTA
>JAPMNP010690769.1:0-22264 GCA_029874935.1 Atherina boyeri | reverse complement strand
TCAATATTGTCCAACTTATAAAATGTGGGAAATACCAGACAGATCACGTTATGTAACATCACGTTATGGTTATGCGCCAGCATAACTATAACGCAACCATAAGCAACCATCAACATTCCTCTTACCAAGTCAGGGAAGAGACGGCGCAAAAACGACGGCTATACGATATGATGAAAAAAAAAACTGAGGTGGTGGTGGTTTGAAGCGGGGGAATAAAAGCAAGTACTGCAAACAAAAAAAAACCAAATTAAACTTATGACGTCATGACGTTTCTGTGTGGTTCCTTAAACTTTTTGAGCGTTCCACACTAATTAGCTAAAAAAGATTGAGTCTTACTCAGTTAAAATGGCATAAATCTTTAAAGAGCTCAAAATTGTATAGTTTAGTTTAGTCAACTATATGACGACATTTGAGTGGTACAACCTTATTAGTTATGAGCTCGTACCACTGTTGGGGATTACAGTGCATGAATGATATCCAGGGACACTTTATTATAAATTATTTATTTACTAATTCATAGAAGATTAATTTTGAAAAAAGATTTAGTTTTATAGCATTTTGTAATTGAAAACATAAGTTGGGCTGGGTCTGGACTAACGTGCCTATATAGAATAAAATCGAATACATAGTAATTATGAAGTTTGCCTCAGTGATAAACAAGACAAGAAAATGATACAGCTCATTTGTTTTAGAATGATATATTATATAACTATGAGAGCATGAAATGTATATTTTCATAGAATAGAAAAAAACAAACGAATAAAAAAGAATAAAAGTCTGATAATATTACAAATAAAGAAAAGCATCACTGTACCTGTCTGTAGAGGTAAAATATTGAATGTGAAAAAAATGTGGCACTACTTTTAAATACAGTAATTCATGCATCTGAGGGTTAATATCAAAATCAGGCTGCAATTGGTTTTGAGATCATCTATATCTGTAGAACAGTGTTAACCAATTTGGTCCTATAAGCTCTGCAGTCCTGCTGGTGTTCAATGTGTCCCTGCTTTAATATACCTGACTCAAATTAAATGGATCCAACAGCCAATGATTGCAAGATTGCGGACCTTGTAGGACCAAATTGGTTAACCCTGCTCCAGAAGATAGCTTTTACAATAAGCAGTTGTTTCACTGTGTGTACAACTAGGCCCAGAATATTCAATTTAAGAGCCATTTATGTCCATGTCTTGCTTGAATATGAATATAAATATTTGTGTCCCATAAGTTTCAATATCTAGAGTAGTTTGTTTTGTTTTTTTAAACACAGAAGTACAGAAATATTATTTTTAGCAGCTTTCTTTATTGATGTATTTGTTGTGAAAATCTAACTAAAATATGACCAGATCTAGGGTTTAACATTTCTTTAACCTGTTGCTTTAATCCCATCAGCCATCATAGCTGTGACTGTCAGAGAAGCCGGACCCATCCATTGCATGATGACTATGCAATCTACAAAATTACAAGCTAGCTGAAACCCTGTACTAAAGAAGCCCCAGACTCTGCCTGAATTATTAATCAGCTATTGATGAAGGCCTGATAAATGCACCCAGCTCACCATCCCAATGACATTCTTGTCTCCCAGGCCAGAGCCACTCCTGCTGCTTTGTCTGTCAATATCTGTCTATCACACACTGGTACAATTCTGATGTAAAATTTGCTCATTTACAACAAATTCACTTGTTTTCAGAAATGTATCATTTTACAGATCTCGACTGTATTGCTGCCCGGGAACTCGCAAAAAAAGTACATTACCAAGCCAGCTAATTGCGGTTTCACACAGTGACAGTTGACAATCTTCCCCTATTCGGTTGGCCAGACACCAAAGTCGTCTAATGTGCTCACACAGGGGGAATCAACATGCTAATCTGATGGAAGTAAACAAACATCAACAAAGAATTAGTGCCATAATTATGATTACTTAACTGCCTTAGGTATTGATATAAAATCCATCAAGCTTTGAGCAACTCAGGAGAAAAATATTGGAAATTTGATTTCAACTGCATATAAATCTTCATTGACAGTACTGAAGTGTAATGGAGATAAAAAATTGGGTTTGTACTGTACATTTTCAAATGACAGTGAAGCACATCAGCAGCCCCTCTGATTGACCTAGTGAACAGCAGCTGCAGAGCACTTAATAAATTGCACCTTTAACAAAAGGAAAAGGTGATGAATTGAAAAATGTTTAGTCCTGTCATGCATTATTTATACAGCCTCTCCCTCAAATCAGCCACTGGTTAATAATTAAAATTAATCTCATTATTGGAGTTTTCATTATAGGATAATTTAATTAAATGAAAACCAAAGGACCTCTGAGGGCCCCTAAGCCACTAGGGCCCTATGTCCTACTCCTCTAATGGGTTGAGGACAGGAAAGTGCACTGGTAATGCACAGGAGCCCATACATTATTTAATGGATCCCACTAAGTAAGGGCAGATCAATGATAACTTGTCATCTCATCAATGTGTTGAAAGCATTTCAGAGCACAGTGCAAAACAAATCCCAAAATTGGAATAGAAAAATGTCCGTGCACACATAGAAACCCTGAACATTTGAATATACCGTTATGTGTGTTACTATCATTTGAGCTACAGATATCATTTGGCTGTGCAAATAAAAATTTGCCATTGCAAGTAGAAGATGCCTGTGTATTTTAGTAATGGAAAAGTTACAGAATCCTGGAAGCTGAGGGATGAAGGAATGGGTGTAAGGCTTGAGAGTCTGTTGCCCACATTACAATTCACATCCAATGTGCTTCAGTGCAAATGGTGAACAGTAGAAGGTGTACACCCGATACCAAACAATAAACGATATCAGAGTCAAATGGGAGCCATTAAAGACCTTCTTGGTGAACAAGAGGAGGGGCTGAGGAGTAAGAGGGTATAAAGGTTTGTCTTTTCTCCAGGAGCACTTAGGCACTCTAATTATTACATCGCAGTAAGGAAGCACTCATATAGCTCACACTGAGACAACTTAGGCTGCTTTTACACCACACATCCAGAGGCATCTCCAAAATCTACAAGTGGAAAACAAATAATGAGTATACAAGAAATATACTTTCATGTGCATCTACCGGGCTATACAATGTCAGTGATATAAGACATGGATGAAAGTTGAGGTGAAGATAAATGCAATACTAGCATTTAGAAAGTAGTTTGGGTTTAAGAAAGTCCCAGTGGGGTGAGGAAAAAGCTTAGCATCTTATCAGAACTTTGTTACATAGTTGTTCTTAATTCCTTTTAAGGGATATTATAAATCAGCTACCTGATTGAGAGGTTAGCAGTCCAGCTCAAACAGCAACCTGAGCAGGGGATGTCATTTATGCCTGTGCCTTTTAGCTATACATGGCCTAGTTTGGGTAAATGGTAAATGGACTGTACTTATATAGCACTTTTATCCAAAGCGCTTTACATTGCTTGTCATATTCACCCATTCACTCACACATTCACACAACGATAGGCACATCGAGGGCAGTGTGGGGTTCAGTGTCTTACCCAAGGACACTTCGGTGTTTAGCCTGGGGAAGCCTGGAATTGAACCTCCAACCCGTGGATAGACGACTGCTCTTCCCTTGAGCTACAGCCGCCCCTTTTTAGACTAACTAAATGTTTCACAAAAACACAACTCACAGCAGTGAATCAATGTATACGTTAACACTAAAAATAGAAAGGTTTTTCTCTTCTCAAGAAAAGATGGTCATATTGTACCCAAGAAATGTATATCTGTTTTGTTTAATCTCAATTCAGTAAACTGGACTTTACATTTTATTAGCTATTAAACCGCCTAGTGTGTTTTGTATTGAAATAATAAATACAGGACTAAAATACCCTTTTCTACATAAAATTTAAAGAACATGCCACATACAAAAGTTTTGTTCCAACCCAGTGAGGGTAACAATCTAATTTTTTGAGAATGGACATATAATGTGAGGAGCAAAATACTCTTAAGTGGTAAATATACCAAAGGGCCAATTTTAATGACTAATATATATATCTTTTTCAAAACCAGTCTTATTGCTCAGAGCTTGCCGTCACTGTCAGACTTACACAAATTAAATGAATAAAATTGTTATGCTTAAGTCATAGGGGGAAGTGTATGTTTATGCATGACTGGTCTGCATTTCAAAGAGGAAATCTTTAACATAAACATTAGCATTTTGTGAAAACAACTGAGTAATTGGTTTAGGGCATAATAAGCTGGAGTAGGCACACAATGAAAGAAAGCATTCTGCCTTTAAAATGAATAAAAATTGATTGTGTCCCAATAAAAAACGAATTGGCAGAGTGTTAACTGGATTCCACATAAACGTCTGTAGCAGTCCCTGGCCGCTTTATTGTGTGCTAATGCAATAGAGAACACTTAGCAATAAATGCTCCTCTCTGATGAGCTCACTGAGGCTTTCCAAGATGGCCTGATGAAATTGTAAAAATTAGATTTCAGCTAGCTGCTAATGACTCCTAAAACAAAGGAAAATCTCCAAATAGAATTAGCCTGCCCTCTTCTTCTCTAAATACATCATATGTAAATTACTGTCATTTGGAGAAATATGCTTGCCTGGAAGGTAAAGCCTTCATTAGAGATCTCAGTAGGTTTGGGACTCAAACAAGAACTCCTCCAGGACATTTAAAAAGTTTGAGCGCTGAGAAGATAAAGGTATTGTTCACTCATTGCAGCAGATCAGAAGCATGACTAAGATATTAATTTTTCATTATTGTAGTCAAACTGGACGGATTTTGTTCCAAAGCCGGGGGAATAGATATCTACTATGAGAAACAAATAATTCATGTAAAACTGTGCTGCCCAAATCCATATTTGTACTTAATTTAAAATCCACAAACAGCATGCTCACTTGGCTATCGTCAGTAAATTGCTTCATCCATACATGGAAACCAATACTGTATAGCAGAGAAAGTTATTCAATACAGTTAATTAAATGACTGAAAGTCTGATACATCATTATGGTCATTTTGACCATAAAGTGGAGTTTTATGCTGAGCTAATAGCAAGTTGAGTTAACTTGTTTTTAAGTGGTTTGATGGTTTAAAGTAGCTTCATAATTTGCAACTAATGTTGTGAATTTCTTGATCACAAATCATCGAAATAAGGGATCATTCAGACATCAAATTGATACAGATTACTAGTTTTATTAATATCCAGTGATGGGTTTGATTTCCTCAGAAAATTTGCCAAGTGGTCTCTTTCGTTTTTACAACATATGTGCGCACTGGTGCCAAAAATAATTATTTAATCTAACAATAGGAAGGAATGAAACNAAACCGATTTAAATAAAAAAAAAACGTCCTGCTTCTGGTGATGTCTTTTTCCAGCCTATGAAGTGTCATGTAACGCTGGCACTGAGCCTGGGCGGTAACAGACACAGCTACCAGTCCAAAAATGCTGGTTTCAATTTGTCAAACACTGCACAGTTTTTTAATGAGGCAAAGGTAGATATAGGATTGGAAACAAATCAAAATGGTTCTCTAACTTTAAGGAAAGACTCTTCATTACTTCAAAATTGGACTGTATAACTATTTAGCATGTGAGGAATGGATGAAATAAAAAGCTACCAAAAGCCATGAGAAAGCACCAGCTGAAGGACACTTTTCCCAGCTGAAGGAGCAGGCCCTAATAGTCAACAATACTGGGTGTTGCTGAGCACACACCATGCACACATGCACAGGGCGAGCAAGGAAGCAAATGACAGTACAATGGAGATTCCTGGCGACCACTGGCTATTCATCCAATAAGTCCTGCTCAAGTAGATACGGCTGTTTCCTAGGCAATCACAGGCACTGGCTGCAATTTAACAAGAAAAGCGCCAAGTGAGTGAGGCATTTAGTCACTTTTCCTCCAATTACTGAGATGTGAGTATACAGGAAACGGTGAGAAACTGAAAGATGGCATAATTCAAAATGTTGCATAATTGCTAAAAATAAGCATTGTCACCCTACAGAGATACCCTGTTGTTGTGATGGTTTGTAGCACTATTCACGGTAATATTCTGGATCTGACTCTGGTCGGAACAAATGAGTTTGAGGTTATGTGAAGCTCAAAAACAGTGTGTCAAAAGTATTCAGTTAATTTACAATCTCCTTTACTTTTTCTGACTGGTAGTGCCCTTCACGAGCCCCTTTCAGGAATTTAGCCATTCAGAAGACACTTCCTCAATATTCTCTCATTTTGATGGAAATGTTACCTAGAGGGTTCTTCACTCTGAAATAATCACAACTTTTGTGGGGTCATGATGGGTGCAAAGCAATTCTAGAGATATTGAACACTAACAAAAAACAAGTGGCAATTATCATGCAGGTTGACTCTGACCTGTGCACCCTTATTAGCATTTAAAAAAAGAAAATGTGGTCAAAAGACGGGCTCAAGGAAAAAATGTGTTATTATTCATTGTTTTAACTTAAACCCTCAATGGCAATCTGCAATACCCTGTAGTGCTTGTACATTGCAAGCAAACCAACAGCAGGAATTATGCACCAATTGACCAGGATAAGTTGTGTTTGCAGGGGATAGTCAACAGTCTCCTAATATAAACAGAGAGTTCAGCGGTTGCCTAGTTTTAGGATACAATCCTTGTGTGTCCCTTCAGGTAGTAATTCACTTATCTGAGCATTGTTCTCAGCTTATCCCTGATAAATCACGAGGCTTTGTAAATAGATTTGCCCAGTTTTAGTTAAAACCTTTACCAAATTAGCATAGACCTCACAGGAGTCCAAAATGAAGTCTTTAGTATTCCCAGAGTTGTGTGTGACTATAAGTCACTGTGAAACTTAAGAAGTTTAAAAGGAAATGCCTTGCACAATTACTTTAAAACAAGGTAAGGAGTGGACTAATGGACTGCCAACAATCTCATTTTGCGTATATGCCTTGCATGTTTGTTGGACACATGTCTGTTTGGTAGTGAAGTTTGAGTGTTTTCTGAGGGTCACATATGGGCCAGCAGCCAGACTGCAGCTGTGGGGTATTTCCACTGTCCATAAGCACCTTCGTATTAATGGGCTCAAAGGAACTCAAAATCAAAGCATAGATCTGTCAAACCAAATGCTAGCAGACATACTATACCCTCCTTGCTTCAACATTGAAAAGTGTTGTTAACAACTGTGATGTTGATACAAAGCAGATAATCAGCCAAGCAGGGCACCAAAATCCTAATTATCAGTAATTCATAATACCAAAAGAAACAAACCTGATATAATTCTCAGATTTTTCAGGTTATTTCATTAATGATATTTATGATATGTGCCACATCAGATTTAATATATCTAAATAGTGAATCGGCCCTGATGTTCTTGAAGGAGTGAAGCAACGGATTACAGTAATTGAAAGTCCATACTGCGACAGAAATAGCTGTTCTCACACAGGGGCTAGACCCACTGGTGCCTTTTGCTGTCTGTTGGCGAGAACTAAATATATTTTCTGCATTCTGAATGGCATTCCACTCTAACGCATATGTGCCAGTAGTTAACAGTGCATGAGAATAAATAGCTTTCTCAGCCAAGCCTTAAGACATGTGAAAGATGTGCACATACATGTTATTTATTCTTTTTTGGAAATATTATTACGTTGAAGCATATGAAAAACACAATTGTGTGTTGCGCTCTTAAATTTTCTTTTCATATTTATCTATTTACATCATCAACAAGTCAGATACACTCACATTTATTGTGAGAATAATAATCTTTTTGGCAAAGCAGCAGGCCCTAATTTCTAAGGATCATAACAGCAAGCCAGAATTATGTCACTCTGACCACCTGTTCCCTGAAAAACGTCACTGGCTTTAAGTAGTTCCGGCATGTGTCCAAAATGTGAACTTCTGAACCAGAGTGCCTTCTTCCTCATTTGTGCAGAAGCAGGAGGCAGCGGTGTGTGGCAACAAGCACTCTAATTTCGTGGTGGCAGAGGAAAGGTTTACATAAGAGGTGTGCTGTCCTGTGGCTGTCATTCAAACTGCGTCTGACTGGCAAACAAATACATTAGGCAGACGCTGTTTCATGTCACCTAACAGTTAATGAGAGATTAAATAGCAGGAGCAGAAGTGCTTGATTTATTCAGTAGCTCAGCAGTAAGGTCACACTTGTTCATACTCGTTTCTGAAGAAATAACCTAAATAACATTCCTTAACTCAGTGAATGGTTAGCAATCATAAAAGGCAGCTTATTTAAGAACTGAATTTCTCTCACGCAAGACAGGCTTCATTAATTTTATTCGTGTTCAAATAATAGACGAGTTTAACAACACTAATCCTTTTACTGTCGGGAGAAAAAGCTTAATGTCCTGCTGCTTACAACATATGTCATCAGGGCAAAGCTGCATTGCAGGTGTAACATAAACAAATTTGATATTTCTTTCAGGCTTTGTTTCAAAAATAGCTGTGCAAGCATTTGTGGACCACACACAGCTGCTCGTGGTGTGGTTCTGCTCACATCATTGGAGTTTATGCCAATTAGCTGTGCTGACTATTTGCAGGGTGTCTGTCATAAATGAAAATAGACCGAAGCCTTACAGCACTGTGCTTGGCATGATCCTAAAAGTGTACATTTAAAATGTAGAAATAACATTTTATTTAACTTTTTGAAGAATATGTGATGAGAAATTACCACCCTGTTTTCAAATAGTTTTTTTTGTTTGTTTCTTTTAGATGCAACAAAATAAAAAGAAGTCTACTATTTCTTCTTTAGTTTAGAAATGATTTCCAGTGTCCTCACTGATCAACACTGTTTTTCTTTAAATAATGCCAGCAACACACTCACAAAAGTAAGGAGAGAAGCATGTTTACCTCTGTCACATCGTTCCTTTTAATTACACTTTTAATCATTGTGGAACTGATGATATTAATTGTGGTGGTTTTGCTTAAACAATTTGTCCATTCTGCTAAATATAAGATTTCAGCTGCTCAGCAGTCTTTTGTCTGATTTTCATCCTCGTGTTGTGCCATATATCTTCAATAAGAGTCAGACTTGGACTGCAATCAAGTACACGCACAGTGTAGATAAAAACCACATTGTTGTAAATCGTGCAGATTTTTGTGTTTTCATTGTCCTGCTGAAAAAACAACACATCTCTCAGTAATGTTTCTCCAAAATTGCAATATACGCCTCTGCATCAAAGGTACCTTTACACATATGTAAGTAATCCATGCTACATACACTGTTGAACCCCCATACCATTAGGGACATTGTTTTATTCACCTTTTGCTGATAACTGCCGGGATGGTCTTTCTCATCTTTGGAATGAAGAAACAGATGTCAGTTTTTACCAAAAACAGCTGAAACACTCAACTGGACTCATCGGACTGGAAAACATGTGTCCATGTTCTTTCTGTCCATCTGAAATAAGCTTGTGTCCAGACAACTCAATAGGGTTTCTCTGGAGAGTTGATATATAGTTTCCCCCCTGAGTATTACAGTTAAAGTTACTTTTCAAGAAGCAGTGGCGGACGGTGTTAGAACGGAATTCCAAGGTGTTTCTGAACCCGTGTGGCATGAAGGTTTCTCACACAATGCTGCTCGAAGATTCGAAGGCCAAATGCATCAAGTATTGGTTTCAGGCCTTGACCCTCTATGCACTGAGATTTCCTCAGACGTCCTGAATCCTTTCATCAATATTCTACCAAGTGGATGTTGAATGATCTAAGATATGTGTAGTTTTGCATTGAGAAACTTTTTTTAAACTGACAAGAGTTTAGCACAAAGCCACAACCCATCCTTTCTTATAAAGACAAAGACTTTGGTGGATGCTGCTTTTATATCCAATCCTGACATCCTCACCTTCCGCCAATTAGTCCCATGATTGCAGAAACTCCCTTAATAGTGTTACTTTTTTATTTTGTAATTTTATTTTTTTGTTTTCTTCTTTGTCTCTACAGCTGTTTTCTTGAATGTGTTGCTCATACTAAATTGTAGATTTATTAAAATTTTCTAAATACCATGGAGTTGATCAATAAGAAAACTGAAAATGTTTTTTTTTAAATATATCAATATTCAAACAAATGATCAAGTTCTTTGTTTATCAATAAATTAAGAAAACTTATGAGACTAAATTAAAAAGACTTGCCAAGGACAACAACCCAGCAGTGATGGATCATGGTGTCCATCATGAGGAGCAGACACACCACCATACAGTGGTGGCCTTGATGAACTCACCCCACACCAAGGCCGGTGTGCTGACAGTGGGGATCAAGGCAGACAGGGTTATTAGTGCTAGCAGGGGTCCTAGTAGCTAATCTGTACAAAAGGTCGATAAGTCACAGGAAAAAGAGCCACTCAAAATGCTCCTGTCCATACTGTAAGCTGCAGCAAAACAGTGTGAATGAGCAAGGCAAAGAGAAGCAGGCAGGAGAGGGCACTGTTTTTCATCACTGTTATATAAAGTACATCAAAATGATAAACCATTGATTCCATGAGAAAATACTACTTATTGTGATTATTTTACTTTAAGAAGACAACATGGTCTGCAATAAATATTTGTATCTATTAACTATCAACTGACAGAGTCCGATATTAAGATATGGAGACAAATGTGTTCTTTCTGCAATGTAAACAGACTAATCAACTTTTTGCTTATCAAGGTAGGCACTGTCTTCCCTGCAACAGTAAAGAGAAGTAGCAACATTCTCCGCTCCATTTGCTCCATGTGTTAAGGTGTCTATTACGTGTGAAACAAGCTATTTTTCTTCAGCCTTGCCTTTTTGACTCTGGTGACATAATGCTGGAGAGTTGCTGCTGCATGGGGAACTTTCTCCGCTCCTGCTTTTATACACCTATTTAAGAACAGCAGCCTTTCACACCAAGTTCAGCAGGAAGAGGCAGTAAAATGAAATGGGCAAGACCTACAGTATTTCATAATTAATAGGTAGCAGTGAGTGGAGAGTGGTCCACGCTGACGTAAAAAGATCAACAACGTATGAAGGTGATCATTCATTCTCTTGAAAGTTACAGACAAAAAACTATTGCTGTATGGTATTCGTTTCTCAAAAACAAAATCAAAACATCTTTGAAATGTGTCAAGCTTTTTATAATCTTTGATTGCTCTGCTTTATTTGGAAGCCCTACAAAGCTACTCTGCTCACCAAAACGATCTAATTTGTTACTAAGGTGGTCCCTAGCTCATACCAGGTCACCACCTGCAAGCAGTACTGTAAATTACTCGTTGGGTCTAATTGCCCATGTCCGCTGTGTTACTATAAACTACTAGTGCTGTGCTAACTCTATTGTCAGGTACTTAATCAAGGCCACCAGATTTATTCCCCAGCACTAACTCTGGGGACAACCGCGAGTAGGACTGAGTAATTGGATCTTTTTTGCATCTAAAATTAACCATTATTCTTAGTGAGAACTGGGGTTTGGAAATGATAACAATAATGATATCAACCAAAACCATATGAGGCTTTGCCTTCTGTTCTGGGAGTTGAAAAAAAAGCACAATAAACCCATATGTTGCTCAAACTGACCTTACCTGGGGGGGTACGGCGCTATTATGCCAATCAAACTCTGTAACAGTATAAGTAGAAGCCCTAAAGCAGACTGAAAAAACTCAGTTATTCAGTTTCTTACCTCACACATCCGCAGCAGTAGCGAAAGGAACTGAAGACAGCTCAGACCTTCCTACATGAGCCTGAAATAGAAAATGACAAGACAAATATTTTACCGCCACAAAAAAAAATCAGTAAGATGCAAATGTTGAGGGGATAAAATTATCCTTTTTCCAACAAATATTTATGTTTTTCATACAAATGACTGCCCACAAATTATTTCATAAGGATTATATAGAGAAGAAGTGAGAAACTTGTCATTTTCTGGCTAGAAACTGAGATATGCATGAGAAGATTAGTATGATATTGTATGTTTGAGCACGGAACTAAGTCATAGCCATCTTAAAAAATGAATTACAATTCAGGACATTAGTTAATTATACATTGCATATGTGTACAAAGAAAAAAACATTTTTTAAATAAATAATAAACAAATTACTAGTGAAGGACAAAGTGTACGCAAACTCACAACAGAAATTTGCTACATTTAGAATTTAATATTTTCAATACATTTACCACACTTGCTTCTTTCATTAAGTGACAGTATGCAGTACTTTGTAATAAAACTCCCTTTTGTCAGTGCGAGCTGCAGGCTGAGTAGAGTGCTTGCAGAAGGGATGTGGTCTGTGTAGGGATGTCAGGAGCATAATGGGCAGCTGAGTCATAGGTTATAAAAAGCTGTCATTAGGGATTTCTGTCCTCAGCAGCTCATCACACAGGACCTGTGAATTATTTATTACGCTGGAAACTCAAGTGGCCCGTTACTCAAGACCGCCTGGTTTCCTGCACTTTGCTTTCCTTGGGCTTGTTTAATAAAAGCATACCATCTAGTTGTTGTAATTGAAGCCTTTAAAAGGATCCAATATATAAATGTAACTACTGCAGTATTTAAAAAAGTGGATATAATAAATTACTGTATGCACCCTAATGAGAGCATTTATACAATGTACAATTAAAGTGTTTGGATTATTGGGAAGTGGCTTGTATTTGCTTTGCATTCATTCCTAATGACCACTTAATTACCTCTCGGAGCGCATTAATGAGGGATATTTTTATCTTTTTTTACACAATATGCTGAAGACCTATTCCACTAGTGACAATATTTAAAATCTTAAGAAGAAATTTAACACAAATGGTGACACTTCATGTCCTACTGTGAGTCTTTGTGAGTAGATCACAATGTCAAACTTATTAATCAGTTAAGCATTATATTCCATCACCTACATAGTGCACAGATCACCCAAAAAGGAAACACCTACTCCCCCTAAATCAGTCTCACTTAACTTTTTCCTCTTGGTTTTTGATAGCAAAGTCAATGCAAATCAGCTCAGGCATTTTTCCTCACTTTGTTTTGTTCTCAGTATATGAAAATGGTTAAAAATCCCATGGGTCAGTGAAAATGATCCCTCCACTCCAGTCGCCTGCTCTAAGTCAGCCAAAACATTCCAGACTTCAAAAGACGGCTTTGCCTACCAGGGCCATTTCAGTGTCCCAACCTCCATGGCCCAGGAGGAATTGGTTATTTGGATAAATTAATTTCTGGAGTCTGCCTGAGTTGCAAAAACAACCTCCTGCCTGACAGCAAATTAGTCTCACTGAAAAAAACTAGAAAATATATCAGGTTAAAGAAAACACCAACGTCTCCTTTAGACAGAACCGGTTTTCTGTTTAAAAACTTCTCGGCTTTGTTTAGGATCTTATATTCTTGGATATTTCAATCTTATCATATAAGTCATCATGGAACACATCTGTAAACCTATATGTTGGCAGGTGATGAGTTTCAATAGGCAACATCAGCACACAGGCAGTAAAACCCACAGACTGTGTACAGTACACAGCTGGCAGGCTGTACACCATAAAACAGGCTGATGTAAAAGTTTAACAACTGTCAATGGTACTGAAAAAACGATATAAAACTGAAATCTCTTAAAGACTCAAACATTTGTGAAGGAGAAAAATATAAACTTGAGCACACAGACTGTGAAAATGGGGACAAAAATGGTTACGGAGGGAAAATTATGCAAACAGATGAAGACAATCCAGAATTAATGGTCCGCAACATTTTCAGGCACTCAAAGAGCTGTCCAAGGACACCATGGGGGAGACTGCATGGCCCCAGTAATTGGAGGAGCATGTAACTTCAAAAGTAAGGAGAACAGACTGGAGAACTTTCTTCTGAAGTCAAGTCTTAAAGAAAACATGAAGCACATGTAGAGTACAGTAGGGAATATAGTACATGTGTGAATGAAAATTGTTCTGTTCATTGCTGCAGACATGACACATTGCAGTATTCCTGCTGTGCGGCCACACTATAAACTATAAAAATTCTGAACTCCAAATTTTTGGGTTATTCTTTTCTCCAATCCAGGTCAATCCCTAATGCACTTAGAAAATAAATTGGGTCAAAACAAAAAGAAACATTCTACAATTTCAATAAAAAATATGTTTGATTACTCAATAAATCAAAACATCTATAACATAGTTTGGCCAAGTAAATGAAAATGACATTCATAGTGTTTGATTTTGTTACCAAGAAACAGACAATTCTGCAAGGTAATTAAAGGAGAGCAACTTTAAACTATGGTTTTAAAGATGGTTGATTTAACCACAATATGTATGCACAATATGCAGTAGTCATACAGTAACAGGGCCATAACAATCAGTCAATGGAATGATAAATAGATAAACAAAAATATCTATTTGAACCCGTTTTTATAAATGAGCAAGCAAAAAATCCAGTTAGAACCAAGTTATAGCTTTTCAAACAGAAGTATCTGCTGTTTTTCTTTTCTTTCATTGGCTGATTGGTAGTGGATTCTAACAACTTATCTTTGATTTTCATCCGTCATTATAGGGGTGAAATGATTAGTTAAACAAATAACACATTAGTGAACACACAATTTAGGGATATAGATTTGAAGACAAACTCTTTTTTTGGCTGTGGCTGCTTCATATCTGCACACTCAAAAAAGACAATAAACAATAAATATCAAGACTGTATGCACCTGACAATGCATCCAGTCATATTTGGCATGTCATTACAAGAGATGGGATGATACAGACTGATAGAGCATTTTGCATTTCTCTTTTCCACAGTTGTAATTGCAACACCACATACCTGAATTTGTGCTCTTATTCTGGTATGGTCTCTACTCAGAGGTGAGCAAATACTCAGTAGTAAACCTCATCATAACATTTACTCTGGTGTGCAAATTTGGCAGCCTCTTAAACTGAGTTTTTGACACTAAGTTTCTACTGATATATTTATACTATTTTCTGTGAGATAAAGATATATAGGCGACGAAATCAGAAAACCATCATATTTATACAGTTGATCCAGTGAGATGCTGATTCACTGCTGCAAAACAAACACAGGGCCTGCCTCTGTATTCCTGATGGCATAGCTTTGACATAACCTACACTTCTGTCTTGACAATGTGCTTCAGTTATGCATCATGAAAATGACTCCAAGCTAGGAGAAAATGAAGACAAACTGTATCATAATGGAATGGGAAAAGCAGAGGGGAACACAATCTTTCCAAGGTCCTTTGGTCTGAGGGAGGAACTCAGTGCATGCTTGAGTCAGTCCAACATACACCAACTGAGGAGAAAATGTCCATTTTTAACCAGTTATCCATCACTGTCAAATGTGGTGGGCAGTAAAAAAGGAAATAATCATAAAAAAAGAAAAAATAATATAAAAAAGAAAAAGACTGCAGTCTGGGGCAGAATGAATGAGGGTAAAACCAACAACTGTTGTTAACTTAAGGCAAGTGATATTTTGATAAATGTCTCTTATGCAGCTTGCACTGCCTACACCTTATTTCAAGGGGGGGGGAGGCATACATGTCACTGGGTGCGATATAACTTCATTTAAGCTGTTTTTACTCACTTTTAAGACCTATTCATTATTGTACAGCTACTGTAACGTAGTGTCCATAATGCAAAAAACAAAAAAAACAAATTACCATGTATTCTTTCATAGAAGGAAAGACACTTTCATTTAATTATTTTAAGTGAAATAAAAGGACAAATTTGATATAAAATGTGTATATTAAAATATATCGGTAAAAAAACAAACAATGTAGGTAAAATAAATAAATCGCCAGCTGAAAGAAAGCTTTAATTTAAGGAGTTTTAACTTATCACTGCTCACAGATCCTTCCGCGATTCAACTAAAGAGTATCATTGTGGTAAAGCTGCAAAGTAACTGCGTTGCCTCCGCCCAAATTTAAAAACGGCTTAATAACACTGTCAATTAACCACGCAAATTTAACAGATGAGTGAAAACGGTCAATTGTGAAGAACGTGACTACATATTAAAAAAAAACCCGTATACTTATAAAAAACGAGTGCTCGCAAAAGTCCCTACCTTACAATTCGTATCACCGCTGTCACCACATGCAACAAGTTTCCCTGTTCATAAATGTCAGTCTTCTGACTCGACTGCTTTCCACTCTGCTTGATGGAAAACGTGCGCATGAGACACCGATGAGAAAGGGTTAAAAAAAGGGGGAAAATAAATTCTTAAAAAACTTGTCATTGCTTATCAAAAACTTCCCATGGCAGCGGAGTCGGAAGGTTACACAGAATTGACAAGTTATCCGCATGCGCGTGTGCGCGCGCTGCCCACTGGTGTCAAATGTATCAAGCATGAGGAAAGCTTTAGTGCTACTTGTGCTGTTACGGTTCACTTTAATCGTCAAAAACAGAATGTTCAGACTAGTTTGTGCGTTTAGTACCTTTAAAAAAAAAGAAAAGAAAGATAACTTGATATTTGATAGTCAACACAACATTTGCATCTGTTTGTGTCAGCATTTAGCCACATAAAATGTACTTAAATATATTTCAGGAAGATAAAACATACTTCAGATTTGCATATTCTTTATGTTGTAAACTACGTGCACATTGCAATTTTTCTTCCCTGTCTACATGTATGTATGATTTAGAACGCCATCTATAGGTACCTATTGCCATCAATATTGATAAAAGGTTAAAGTGAGACGGAGAGTGTCGTTTTTAGTACTTTTCCAGAAGAAGGAGTGTCTGAAATATTATTTTTCTTGGCCTGTATATTAGTGGCTCCCAATCCAGCCTTGAAACAATTACAGATTTTAGGAATAACACATTTATAGAGCCTGAAATAATGTTTATTTATTAAGTTGTTATCATGCTGTTGGTGGTTTCTATTGAAATTTAAGATTTCAGTTTCAGGATTCAGAGTAAGTTACATTGCAGAAATACCCACATGAAGAAGTCACATGTTATAAAAAAACATTTCAGAAATTCAAATACAAATTTCTATCCAAACATCTGCTTGCACATTGCAGAGGAAAACAGCCAAAATTCCATTTTCAATATTAAGAAAATCAGAATGAAGTTGTTCACTTTGTATTTGTTCTTTGAGTTTTGGCCTCTTGATCTAATAACCAAAAATTTGCTTTTAGTGTAATGACAGTTACTCTGTGAAAACGGCTGTTTTTGTGGTCTTGATGAATGAAAGCATCGTTCATGTTTGCTTGAATGGCCTTCAAATTGTGGCCTATTCTGTCCAACTGGACAATAAGATTGGATGGACGGCCTTTAACATCCTTCAGCAAATCCATCACAAGACAATCCTGATGATTTGTTGCATCAATTGACACTTCCTGTAATCTCATTCAGGTCTGAAAATGCACTCATCCATCCAGAGGTTCCAGTCCAAGCCTTCATTTCAGCACAGCGGGCAACACACCTTCAGATAAAGACATGCAAGTGGATGAAGAGTGCCACATATCCTTGAGAGCATTTTTTAATTTCTTGGTGCTCCATCTGTTGAAATGATAAAGTGCAGCCATAATGGAGAGCAACAAGATTAAATTAATCAGGTTTGTCCATTACACCGCCACAGGCTCTTCACAGATGATTGCAATTTTCTGACAGGCCCATTATTGTAAGATCTGTTTAGTGGGTTGATGCAATTAAAATGGACTTAATGTAAATTTAACAATACAAATAACACTTCTGTCTGTGTATGTTTAAGAGGGGTGCGGCTGGAGGGTCCTGAAGTGCAACGGTAAACACCCACTGTAACCATTTTTAACTTCAAACAAACCAGGGTGCTATTTGATTAGTGCGGACTCTGTGATCAATAACTATGTTTCATGTTTTCATGTTCTCCGTGATGTCAAAGGATCCGGTTGCACAGACCACCCTTGTCTGGACATCAGCTGTGAGGAACACAACACCTTCCACAAGTGTATCATGATGCCCATAGATCATTTGAACCTGCAGAGAGGGGAGTTTAATGGAGTCGCTCTGATGAAAGCGTATAAAGTGCACGCCTCTGAATCTCATGGCTCAGTACAGTAGGTGAGGCAGACTTGAGAGAGTTTTATTAATTTTTCCCGGAGCTGATCTAATATCTCTCTGATTGGTTGCTTCCTCCTGCTGGATCAGGTCACTGCCACAGGACAAAGCCTTACAGGATATGTGCTTAACACGAGGAGATCTCCGCCCAGCGCCACAAAGCTCCCACCGCCACTTAAACACGGGAATGGCGGAACTGTCACGCTAAAAATGTCAGATGCTTTTTATTCTCAGCACCTCCATAATTTTTGATTCATGACATGCAGTAAAAACCTAACAATGCACCAATGCTTTGTCTTCACGGGGATATTCTTCTACACGTTTTTTAAGAACCAGGTTTAATGCTGGTACCTCTTCAGCAGGATCTATCTGGAACCTCACATAAACCACATCTGTTTTAAGTGATTTCACTGGATTCGAGGCGGTTGAGCTCAAGGTTATTGTGGCTAAATGAAGAATTACCAGAACCAATCAGACAATGCACTTTATTAAATTATGTGCAGCATTACATTTTGAGGTCAGGTGTTTCATATTAGCCTCCTATCGCATTACAAGCTAAGTGAAATAATCTACACCTGAAGAAAAGTATAAAACATATTTTACTGATACAGAAAAAGGGTGGAGAAATTCAGAGCTTAATTCTTGTCTTTTTTTTTTGCCCCCCTTTTTTTTCCATACATATTGGGCAATTTATAATAGTAGAAGTGCCAGCCAGGTAACTTGAGGAGCTATGCACCAGTGTGTTTGTTGGAGGCACCATTCACACGAGGTGCATTCCAGTGGTCCTGGCAGGCCAACAACAAGTCAATCAATCATATGCTGTGCACCGGTAATTCAGGAGGTGTCACACTATCTCTTTTGTTGGCCACAGGAGAGCAGAGAGAAAGACAGAAAGAAGAGAGACAAGAAAAATTATTTCTTACACTTGAAACATGATGCAGATGCCTTAAAAAAAAAAATCTGATTATGAAACATTTTCTACAGCTTGTGCAAATAACAGACCGCCTCTTGCCCAGTTTGGGGCAATAACAATTAGTTATGCATTTGAATAAAAAAATGTGAATTTGATACGCCATTTATATGGATACAGTATAATGGGTACAAATTGTTCAAGCACAATAGTTGCTGTTTATGATTAAGGTTTTATCAGTAGTTTTGGTTTAGAAAATTTTCAATTTTTCTTTCAAAATGAAAATATTTCTTCTCTGACCTCTGCTTTGAGAATGTACCAATAAATGAGAGTTTTTTTTTTTCTTGTAACCAGCCCTGAGCCACTATTCCAAAAATAACAATTAATTGCCATTGGTGGGCATTTATATGTTTGAATTGCTAGTTATCCAAATAGAAAAGCATAAGTAACAACCAAATTATATTGATTCATTGCTCTGGTTTGTGACATGGCCTCGAGGTGAAGGCTGTCCAGTTGCCAAACACAATATGGCTGCTGCTGTGGAGAATGCTGAAAAATGCACTTCAGTGTGTTCTCTATCAGCAGTTATGGTTTAGAAAAAGTATGATCAGCGTTTGAAAGAGGAGTCGTAACTAATGAACCGTTCAATCCCTAGAAATGTTTTATACAAACATATAAGCACTGGTATCAAATGCTTAAATCTTTAACTAGAAAAAAAAATAAAAATAATAAAGATCTTAAAAGGCCTCAGTCTGGTGGGATAACATACAGCATGGGATATTAGTAGCCGTGAGAAGTCCTCCAAAACCGCTCAGCACAGTTATTCAGTCGATTCTTTTTAAATTGTCACGAGGAAAACTGCCACTAAATGCCAGAACTTCTTTTCCCCATTTCATTTGTTTATGGGCTCATCCTTTTCCATGGTCTAAACTTTGCCAAAGTTTGAAGTGGACTCTATTTTATCATATAGAGCTTTTTTTTCTACTTCACCACTGCAGGGAAATTTGCTACCTTTTTAAATGATCACCTTACCAGAGTCTTTTTACCTTCTGGAAACCTCTTTTGGGTGAAATAATGTGTTTGAAGGTTAAAAATGTCATAAGGAATACCAGAGAAGGGTTACCTTATTGACTCTTCTTGGATATAATATGATTCCACTGATGTGCCATCCGCAACCAACTTCTTAAATCTCACTCCTTTCCTTTAAACCAACACCATTACGTTACAGGTTTGTCTTACATATGTGTGGTTTTAATACAATAACTGGTAGATTTCAGGAATAGTGTTCCAGCTGATGAAAACATTATACTTATCAAAAATTATAGCAGGTATGCTGGGTATTTGCTTTAAAAGCATTTATGTGCATATTGTCACTTACAGCTGCTATCATGGTGTTTTCTGAAGAGGGTTGTGTTTCATTAATGTGATTATATAAACATATATCTTTGCCCATTTAAAAAATGTAAAACAAGCCATGCCCTATGTGACGGAACAGACTTGGGAACTGATCTGATCATCAACACTTACAGCTTGGAGCAGATCATAGAGCTTCCCCAGGTCTGGGTTGAGAATGTCTTTATCCTAAAGTGAAGAGTATGTTAGGTTAAAATGTGCCTCAGAGCAATAGGTCAGCAATAGGTGTGGCTGAGGCCCACAGACGGACAGTGATCATGTGGATTAAACTACATTTAGCCACACTTGTCTCGTGGGATTTTCCTTGGCTACGTGCGAGCAGATGCCGAGCCAAAGCCCGGCTTAGTATTTTGACAGCAGAGCCAGAAAAAACAAAAGTGTTTTGCTTTTCCGCTGAAAAAAAGAGAGGCAAGAAAGAAAGAAAGGAAGATGTAGTGGAGAGAAACGGTAGTCCCTCAGCCACTGCCTTACTCAATCCATATGCGAGGCTTAAAGGCAGGAAATACCCACAATTCAGTGTAATCAGGGCAGAGGCCGCCTACCCCATTGGAAAAGACCTGGTGGAACTGATTGGGCACCATTAGGGCAAGCAGGGGCTGAATATGCAGCACTCCAAAATGTTGTATTTTCTTATGCTTGAGACACAGTCGTAGTAACGAAAGGGAACACTTTTTTTGATCTTGCATGAAATAATACAAAGAAATAGATTTGTGAGAGTTTTTGCTGCATGATTTTCAGCCCCAGCTCGAATCTAATTGCTTCAGCCTGCTGTCAAGTATATGTGACGGCTATCTGCATAAATTTGTTTTAGTTCCATATGACACTTCTCAAAGTTGCAAATGTTTGACCACTGCACGAGCACATACCCTCACTGCTGGGTCGGTTCACTCCGAGAAGCAGCAGAGCATTTATACTTTGTGCGTTTGCAGGGCTTATTCACAAAATGCATTTCTTTTTTCTGTCGTAACAACATTTAACCACAAGAAAGGCATCAACAGAACAAATGATAATGTGCCTTCCCAAGAAGCCAGCAGTTGTTTGACAGTCTGGTGGGTTTGTTTCATGATGAGGGAGACCTTCTGTCATGTAATCATAATGACACTTCCCCCAAACTATAGCGTGATAGCTGCAGCCCTGTGTCAGGACCAAAAAGGGGTTTCCCAGCTTTACAAACACAGGCTGGCTGACTTGTCTGTACCGCTTGACATTTATGGAATTTGAGGAGTCTGCATGTTTACTGATAGTTGGCTTTGGTTTGTCCCTTTTGAGAAATAATTGGGGGGAGGCTGGAGCGACAGCTGATGTGGTTTGGTCAAAGGAAGTGAACATCTGCCTTTGATTTTATGTGTGGCCCAATAAAGACCCATGGCAGTAGTGCAAAATCCGCCTTTCTCTGTGTCTCATTCTCTTCTTAGATGTTTCACTCACNCCACCCCCCCACCCCATCACACACACACGCACAAACACACACATATGATTCAAAGATCGCCATCTCCACTCAGTGTTTCATGATTAATTGCTTATTTTCTTACATGTAAATTTAATTGTTTTGTGAGCCACCAACATTGGACTATACCTTGTGAGAAGGAGAGATCGCTGGAGTAGTTAAATCCTTGATTTGTACCTCTCAAAACTATCACAAGTCCCCCATGTCCCTCCGCCCCTGCTCTCCACCTCCCACACAATTCCCAGGTCAACAGAGCTCTCAATATGAGGCGCGTCTGGTCTACTGTGACAGCATATGGTTATCCACTCAGCGTCCGGAGACTCTCATTCTTCAGACATTAAGTGCTGGAATTATTCAATCAAAGCAGGTAGTATGCTGGAGAAGCGAATGACCTGTCTGGCTTTGGGAAGTTTTAAAACATATATACCTATTACAGGATTATTTTGCTTATAAAAAGCTATGTTTCAAATGTAACAACGATATGGCAAATTGGATTTAACATTTTCAGTCTAATTTATTTTCTCTACCCCTCCATGCAATCAGAGTTGCCTTTTTTTTTATAATTGCTACATCTGGTAAAAAAAAAAAAATGAAAAGGGGGAGCTGC
>JAPMNP010690767.1:0-10642 GCA_029874935.1 Atherina boyeri | reverse complement strand
TCATTTTGGAGAAAAATAAATATTTTGTCCAAAAATGATATTTTTATATTTTTTTAAGGGTCCTAAAAACATAAATGTTTTCCTGTGGTTGCCTCGCCCCCCCTCAACAGGAAGTGTCTCTCAGCCAACAGCATCAGGCCGTTGATGTCATAAGAAGGGGAGCACACGGGATGCCAGATCGTTTGCTAATCCACATTTAACGTCAACTTTTAGTGATCTAAACATGTTTTACACGGTGATTGTTGCAGTGTGTAATGGCGTCATATGGCACACAAGAAAGAATCCCATACATTACCACGTAAGACTCATCGCTTGGCATCACGGCAGACTATATAATCACGGCTTCTCCCCCACGGACATTCGGCTAACCTGGCAACTGGTGCAGCTGACGGTAGGAGCAAGAGCGGCTGAGTATGATAACGCCACCTACTGACCGGGAGGAACAAAAGTTCTATAGATCTCCTTTAAATTACGTCTCCTTGGTTTTTAACCATGTTTTACTTTTGGCTTTTTTTTTCTTTACTGCCTTCTCTCGTAAAACCTTTTAATATTTTGCAATTGCACCATTGTTTTTGACTGACCAGTCTGAACTGGTGTCAAAATAATTTCCTGTCGTGGGATTAATAAAGTTTAGTCATTTATAAGATAGACTGGGTGGTCAGACTCAGAAGGATTAGAAACTGAAAGCTGAAAATGTTTTCACACAAATAGACTGAACTGATTGCTGCAACTTACAGCTACATTGGGATATAAAAGCTTTTTTCATTTTATTTTCCCTATTTAAACACATCATTACTGTATTTATGGTAGAGTATGCACCCCCCCCCCCACCCCCTCAGGGGCAAGGGGAGGGTAATTAATGGTGTATGTATTCCATGTATCTATAAGTGGCAATCATTCATTATCATTCTTCTGTACTAAAGCTCAGCCACAGTGTGATTGCAGCAAATTAATCAAATCTAAAATACCGATTCCATTTAGAGCAGCTGATAAAACAAGAATGGAACAAGGAACTGAGTCCCTCATTAAGCAAGTGTGATTTTTATTTCTTTTTCTTCTAAGTTACACCAAAATTAAGTCCAACTTTAGGAACTCAAATTAAGGGCTTACTAAGCAACTCCAGCCCAAAAATCCATTACTTCAGTTATTCTGCTGACATTAATCCTTCTTGTCATTGGGGTTTGAGATTATAATGTAAATTTTAAATTGGAATGATTTAAAAAAAAAAAAGATGGTGCACTCATCTGAAGAAATAAGGTGTTCCAATTAGTTTCAGAGATCACTTTCTTTTTATGGATCAGCAGGTTTTGTTTTGACAGCAGAATGATTCAGTGTCATAAATGCAGGTTTGTGGAATATATCATCTGAATCCTTGATCAAAGCCATTTTTTCCATTCACTGTTCTGATTCTGTCCTGCTCTGTGGCCTTCATGCCTCCTTTATGTGGTGAAGATGAGTAAGAGACAGAGGAGTTGCTGCGGAAACTGCTCTGGCTCTATTGAAGTGCTTTTTTTTCTTTTTTTTATGAACCATCAGTGAACTGAAATCAATGTGAAGCCTGGTTGATCTTCAAGCTTTCAGTCTGACCTTTTCATAAGTTTCCTCCACCAGCAATGCCTGCAAGATGTTAAAATAAAGCAAGGGGATAACTTTCATGATCGGATTTAAAGAACACCAGAATGAAAAAGCTGCCATGTTTGAGTAATACTGTATGCTTTTACTCTTCCAACTGAACCACAGGTACAAGATTATTTACCTTGCAAATATTTAAAAGTGTTATTAGGTTTTAGGATAACCAAGGCTATATTCTTTTGGCTAAGGAACAGGATGAGCATCATTACTGTGTTTCACTCAGCATCTTTATGAAATAAGCAGATATATCATACACAAGTATGAGTTAGGCTAAAGGAAACCCTGAGTGAGTGTACATGTAGCTTTTGGGAAAATTTACTTTATTAATCCCATGAGGAAAATTGCTTGTAAGAGCACCTATGAGAAGGAAGCTTGAATAAAATAAAATAATAGATATAAGAGCAATAGTATGCAGAAAGACTTTATGCAACTTATGGTACAATAATTATGTAGTATGGTAATTTTGAATGAAAAAAAATGTAATGATATCAATAAAAGGTCTATAGAAAAGTTGTTGTGAAGGTGAATAATGACATCATTCCTGAACCATAAAGGCAGCAGACCAGCAGCAGTTTCCACCCTCTCTCTCCAGTTTATGTGAGTAAATGTTCATGAGAGAGACCAGTTTGTTCAAAGACTTCCCGTTTCTGTCTCCAGGTTGTGTCCAATGATTTGACCAGACTTGTATATCGGTCCATTGATTCTGTTGGAATCCCTGGAACTGATGCTGCTCCCCCGCCATACCACAGCATACTGTACATGGTGACAGTCACCACCACAGACTGGAAGAACATCTCATCTTGCTTTATTCACTGAAAGATTAAAACTTCCTCAGTCAGTAGAGACTACACATTCCATTTTTGTGCATTGCATCAATGTTCATCCTTCAACATAGTCTGTTGTCCAAGTCCAAATGTCCAAGTATGTATACTGTTAAATTTTTAATTATTGTGGCATGGTCCTTGACAGAGTATTATAATACATGCATGTGAAAAGAATATGGGGTAGTGTCATGATAAGCTAGGTGCAAGAGAGTAAAGGCCGTTTTATACTTGTGCGTCATCCACCGTAACCGCTGCTTAGGTCCGCAGCAGCTTGACAAGGCTTGACGTGCACGTCTGTGAACCTCTACACCTCTACGAACTCTGCTCTGTGGAGTTTACCGGTATAAATATATTATATAAGTATATTTGTCTATGTTTACCGACAGTTATCAGCCCTGCTACCACCTGCAAATTTGGAAAAGAAATTGCAGCACAACACTTTGACCCTACACTCGAGTATAATTACACAACCGGCCCCAAATTCAAGTATAAACACAGCAGAGCCTATGGTGTGACTGAATCGACACACAAGTATGAACAGGCCTTAATGTTGGAGGTGCTGTCTCGGTTTTCCTGCAACCATTGCTAATTGTACCGCAAAAGTTATGCAGTGTTTAAGCTAAGAAGTGATCAGCCTTGACAGATATCAGAGAGAGGTTGTTGCAGATGAACGAATGGCAAGGTTGTGATGGCCAGCATACGGGAATCTGGATCTTTGTGGCAATAAATAATAATAATAATAATAATAATGTGACATTACAGGTATGTAGAATGTTTTAGCACCACCCGCTGATTGTGTGGAGAAGGCAGACATTTTGGTTAAATCTTTCTGTTTCACTATTGCTTGGGTTTGGTCACATGGTTGGTCTTAGGTGAGACCTGCCATTTTGGATCCATGTTTGGTATGGTAAGACACTTCAGTTGGGCCTCTGCTGAATCTGCATCTTCTGCCCGAGGTGAGCCTTGAAGAAGCTATGTTTGTAAGTAGATCTGACATATTTAATATTTGTAAATGGTTAATGATGTATATTTTGTCATTATGTATTATGTGATAAGATATATAAGTGCTGTATGTTTTCACATGCAATATCCACCTCATGTTATTGAGAAAGTGTTTGTGACTGATATATCTGTAAATTGAAAGAAAGTTTCCTTGTGTTTGCTTTTGGTTTCATAAGAAAGTGGAAAAGCACTGTAAAAACCAAGTGATAAAGACAAACAGGTCAAATAATTCAACTTTACTTCTACGTCCCAGTCATCTTTTGAACATTGAGTGCCCAGTACACCTGTATAGCTGTCTGTCACTATGTGGAGAGTACGCACAGGGGACAGAATAAATAAAATTTATTTATAGAGCACTTTTCAAAATAAATGTTACAACATTCATCTGACTTGGTAGTGGATAGATTGCCCCTGCTTGTCAACCCCTTTTGAAAGCAGGATGTTGACCATTGGTGGAATGACGGTTGGAAATCAGAAAAGAAGGAGGTGTGGTTGCAGACAAGCGATTGGCCGCAAGGTCGCTGCCAGCGGAAAAGGAGCATGGACAAAAGGGAATGACAGCTTTGTAGGTGGTGGTAGGATGAGAGGGGGCTCTGCAGAGAGGAAAAGGATGTACAAACTGTGAAAACATAGCAAAAAAGTTCAGAATCCAACGTGTCCCCAGGTTGCACTGATGCAAGTGGCATACAGCTTGGGTGGTGGAAAGGATGTGGTATGTGTAGAAACCTGTACCCCATAAGCACAAAGACATGTTGAGCATGACTGAGAGATAATTGTCAAGTCAGGGCCTGTGGCCAGGAGAGGCTGAGAAGATGACATCTATGAAAAGTGAGAATGTCAAAGCAAGTTTGGCCGATATGAGGTCTTTTAAGGTGGAGGGCACAGGTTGGCTGAACTATATAGTGCCCTTGCTTGTCTGCAATTCCCTAGGCTGCATGGATATAATGAGAGGGTGCTACAATAAATAAGCGAGGTCAATGTAATTAGCCGCTAAACATTGAAGGTGCAAAGAAGGAGACATGGGGCAAGGGCCCTGGGCGGATGAAAGCAGCCGGGAGATCAACTGTGGTGACCAAAAGTTGAACAGTCGATGGTCATTTTCAAGAATTTGGGTGGGGTAAGGGTTTGGGGAAAAGAAATAGACTGTGAGGACCAAAAGGAAACCAGAATTAAATAGAGTGGGAGATTTGAGAAGATCCAGACTGATCAGAGACACTTTCATGGTCAGCGAGCTTCACTTCTTGCACCTGTGAGGTAAACAGACAAATCCGGCAGAGCACAGGTGGCTGCAGACCTGAATCAGAGTCCATTGGCTAGAAAAGGTTAGTCAATGCTGAGAGCGAACTGTTGAGGAAGTGAACTGAGCATAGAAAGCTCACCGGGTACAGGATGTGTGCTTTAGGCGTGGCCCTGCTTCCAAACCTAAGATAGCCTGGTAATTTCATCTCTATGCAACCACAGAATCTATTTGAGTAATCTTGGAGTCATATTGAAGGGAACACAAGTGAGATTTAACGAGGAAATATCAGTATGTATGTTGCTGAATAAATGAAGATAGCACAAATGAAAAAGTCTCACATAGTATTTCAAATAGTTTAATTGATTGGCCGGTTGATTGGAACGCCAACTTTAATAAAGTGAAGTAAAACAAAATGTGACATTTCACATCAGGTATCCAAAATGGCCTTTTTGGCATAGTTTAGAACCATGTGATCTCAATGTCCCCCAATGGGGAGGCCTCTTATTTCAACCTTTTAAAACATATCTAGACTCTTTAAACTTGGCCAGTGCTCAGAAGCAGGCAAAGATCAAATCTGTGGAACAGGATTTAAAATCAGTCCAAACCAAATATAAACTGCAAACCAAGTGTTTGAATGTCTAGTGATGGATTGCTCGTTGCCAGTTAGTGCAGTCTTGAAAGGATAGACATGATAAAGAAAACTGGACAAAAAACAATGTATAAGTAGCATTTTGTGCTATATGCTATTAAGTAAATAGGATATTTTTGGTCAGTAGGAATTGCATATACCCTGCAGCCTATGTAATGGAGTTCCCTCCCTTCCATTGGTCTCTCAAATACATTACTAATCTACCCATGCTGGATACAAGACTAATTTATTTTGTGAGTCAAAGTCACAACGCAGTCAGCAAGGAGGAAGGAACTGAGGCAAACATTGAGACCTGAAAAGCCTGTATGTGTTACTTGGCTTTCTTGTTTCTTCCTTTTTAGCTGACTAGCAGATGTTTGTTTACCCAAGCGGGAGACCCACGCTCGGATGCAGTTGGCTTCATTAACATTGTCCATATACCTCCATTTGATTGCATAATGTATACAAGGCCATGCATGCTGCTGAATCGCTCGGCATGGAGACATACAGATGCCACTACTGTGCTTCAACTTAGTTCACAAACTTTGCTTTGTAAATGTGAAATGGATTATTGTAATGTTAAAATTCCCACTATTCACGGGGGATAAAACTGTAAATATAAAAACATCAGACAGACAGGACTCTGATAAAAGGGTACAGAATATTGACACTAACATATTTTCTCCAAGATATAAAATTTGCTTATAACTTATTTCAGATTTTCACTGGGAGTGAATCATCCAGCTTTGTTTAAAAATGTTTTAACAAAGTATAAATGTAGAATTTTTTTTAGTGGGAATTTATTCCCTTCCATCTGCACATGTCAACCGAAGAAGAAAAACATGTCTCAGTACAGAAGAAAATGTTTAATCTGTTAAATGTATTGGCCTTGACAGAAAAAAAACTGACTTTCATACACTGGCAAAAATGAAATATTGTTCATTAAATCAAAGTATTAAACAAATCCACTGTCACATTCTAACATCCAGGGGCCTCATTTTTTAAAGTGTGCATATGTAGATTCCAAATTGGTCCGTATGTCTGAAATTTAGTGTGTGCCTAAGTACAAAAAAAAATCCAGATTAATCAAATGTGCGGACACCCCTTGCACACTAGTGTTGATAAATCTCATCTATTCTTGAGCATGTGTAGGGTCATTTACATTAAGAAACGCCTCCAATTGACATGAGCTTGTTGTGCGCCGGGACGGCGTTGGCGGATTTGGTCACTTGCTCTAACAATGGTTGCAATTCACAACATCAATCCATTCAAATGCTACCTGCCGATACTCACTTGTTGCTCTCACTTCATATCGACAAGCTCTCTGAAGTAGCTGAACATCCTTTATGATATATAAGATTTATTTGTTCACAATTTCAAGCTTTCTTTTAGGGTTGTTCTCTTGCAGCTGACATTTATAACCTGTTACATCAATGATTCAAATGGTCTACTAATATGGGCTACTAACTAAGGAATTTAATATTACAGGAAAACACTGAATATACTGTACGTGAAATTAGAAATTGCCCACTGTGACTGTCTTTAGTGCCTTCTATTGGTAATTTTGTCATTCTACCGCGAGGTTTTGTGCCCATGAGTGGTCAGAGATGTGTGTTAATTTACACCTCTTTCTAATCACAAGTACAAATTGATAAATCACGTACTTTGCGTGGAAAGGTCAATAGGCACGTCATACACACAGATCTGTGTGCATGTAGGCTTGATAAATGCGGCCACAGGACCTCCAAATAGACCTTGCCAGAGAGGTTGAGTAGTGCAATACCCCTATAGTTGGAACACACCCTGCATTCATGAAGAGCATTACCACCACCCGGGTCTACCAATCCAGCGGCTCGTGTTTCAGTTCATCTGAGGTTGCATATGCCTAATTTCATGACCTGGCAAAGCCCAAATGCCATGATATGTAAGAGCTTTGAAGGGGAAGGTGGCTAAATTGGTAAGAGCTTTCGCCCATGAACCACAAAGTCTGTGGATCGAACCTTTGTTCCTCCTGTGTCCTTGGGCAAGACACTGAACCCCTACTTGCTCCCGGTTGGGTCAGGTCAGCGCCGGTGCATGGCAGCTGCCGACAACCGGTGTATGAATGTGCGTGTGAATGTCTGCAATGTAAAGCACTTTGGGGCTGTAGGTGTACAGCTGGAAAGCTCTATATAAGTGAAAGCCATTTACCATTTTAATTGAACAAGGGTGTACTTTCTTTTTCATGACACTACATATAGTAGTTTTGCTACAAACACCATTGGTATGTTTTGGTATGTCTTCTGCCTCATCAATATTCACTTGAAGTCATTTGAGACTCTTCCCTCTATTTTATCTAATACTTGTCACCTTCATTTTTATCACTTGAATTCCTCATCAGATTCAAATGAGCCACTGAGAGAGTTTAACTTTTTAAATTGATTATTTAAGCTTGTCAAGTTGATCCCAGAGTGCGTATCTGTCCCATACCACCATGCCAATGAATGTGAAACAGGAACACTAGGATTCAATTTCTATTCTAATTTACCTTGTTGATATATCACATGTTTGTTGTGTAGACTGTCCTTCAAAAGATACAATCAAATTGTTTTGGAGATGGAGTTGTACTTTTTTTCCATGTATTATTTATATATTTTAATGATAAATAATTCCCCAGAAGGGCAGTCGGTGTGAGGTCAACAACTGCATCAAATAAGAGCAGATGCTCAAGTAAGCCTCACTGCTCTTCCCTTTAGGCAACCCATATAATTGGAGCTACGTTCAAGCCTGTATTCACACTGCATACAGACACAGTCCAATACAGACTCACAAAACAAAACCCTTGAAAGTCCCTGTGGCAGATATATTTCTGACTTGTCAGGGTGTATTCTGTCTGAGTAATGAATATTAGCAGTACTGAGAAAAAATCCATCAGGAATTTGCCTCAAAAGAATGCAAGTATCTTTCTGTCTGTATTTTGAAGCCAGAGTTTTGGTTGGTAACATCTGCTGTCTTTAGACAACCATGAGTAAATCATTGTGCTGTAAATGAGCCCCTGTGGAGAGTCTGTTAATCAAGGATGAGAGTTCCAAAGGATTTAAGCACGTCTCATGGTCATTTAAATGACCTGGGGTTTTAAAATAAGTTTCAAGTGGGGAAATTCAGTAATTATTTACAAAATCTAAAAATGTATGTGACCTACAATACTATGCAAAAGTTTTGTTTTCATTGCCAGGAAACGGTAAAACAAAGATGAATCACTTTATTGAAATGACATAAAACATAGACGGAAATATAATATATAATTGGAAAACAGACTTTCTATAATTTGACAAGCTTGGAAGTTGATATTTAAAATAAGTGCTACTGTATTCTTCAAAAAAGTCTAAACTTTCCTTGAGAAGTTTAATTTAGTCTGTTTAATTTAGTTCTCCAGGCTCCCTGAAGGATTTTTTCCAACTAACTTCTTTGGATGCTGGCTGCCTTTTTGTTCTGTACTGTCTAGATGATTCCACACTGCTTAAGTATTGTTGGTGTCCAGCCTATGGGAAGGATTCACCACCTCACAAGACCTGCTGCCGCTGATTTTCAGGGCCACTCTTATATCATTTGGCATACCTAAGCCTTTTCAACCTGATTTCCCTTCCTTAAATGGGCTATATGCAGTTATTTGAAATTTCAACTCGCGACTGACACCTTTGGCTGAAAAATGGAATTGCACTTCCTTTCTGTTCGTTCTCGCAGCACCCAGTCGTTGTCTGACATGGATTTTCTCTTGGTTTTTGAGTTGTGCTGGGTCTCTCGTCTGTGCTTGACGTCACATCAAGCGCGATGTATGCTCATCAAAAGATGTTTGAGTCACAAATGGTCAAATAAAAAGGCTATTGTTATGTTTATTTTGGGCAAAACCTTGCATGTAGCCTCTTTAAGAATGTCTTCTTGGCAGCTAGCCTGTCATGTTCATCATTTCTTTTAAGGCTCCAGTGAAGTGTAAATGCAGCAGTTGAATGTCCAGATGCATCTCTGAGGTACTGTTCAGGTCTTTGCTGTATGTTTTGGTGTATGTCTTACCTGAAGGGCATAACTTTCACAATTGTGATCATCAGCTGTAAATTAATTTTTATCCCCTTTATTCTTAGGTCTGTCATATCCTTTTTGTGGCACTGTCCTCAGGTGCCCTCAAGTGAATATGGCAGCTTTGGGTTGGTCACAAAATGCCTAAAGATCCAATTTGAAATTGGCATTTACGTGTGGACCAATGACTGTATATTATCTGTGGACACAGCTTCCGCCTTGTTTGTTTAAAATAGAATTGAAGCCAAGTGGGAGGTTCCAGCTGTTGGCATCTTGGCAGTGTCACATGTGTCGTCACTCCCGGGAAATAAAAAAAAAAAAATGGGCAAAGAGGTGGAGCTGAGATGGGGGCTGTGAGCGGGAAAGTGGATGATTGACACCTAGCTGCCCATAGCTAAGAGCTAACCCGGAGCTTACAAATGTAGACAAGCTAAAGCAAAGGCACGGGTGTTAGCCGGCTAAAATCCACGGGTGTGCTTCTCTACACCCCTATGCCTCTTCTTGTCGCTGGATTTTGCCGTAAATTTTAAAGCAGAAGGAAGCCGCGAGCCAAAAGCGGTAGCGCTAACAGGTCAATCATCAGGATATGCCACTGATTTTGCGCAATTTAGAGATTAAAAAACATTTAGATGGATGAGATATAAAACAATTCACCCCCCTCACAGTTGTCACGAAGGTACACTCGACCTATTAAACCTAAAATTGGTTTTTGTATCAGGCTGTAAACATGTTTATTTCTGCTGTGAAGTTGGCCTTTTTAACATGGGAGTCTATGGGGATTGGCTTTGTATTGGAGCCAGCCCCTGGCGGAGGAGGGGGGAACTGCAATTTTTAGCATTTCCACATAGGCTTCAACTTTCACTGCCGGAAGTTCCACCTCGGTGTGAACACAACACTGGTTCATCCTTTGACTTTGAGGGCATTCACACCACCCCACCTGAAGTCCTCAATTATCCAGCATAGTGGTTCCCAATCTGTGGTCCCTGTACACCAGGGACGTCTAAAGTTGGACCTCGAGGGCCGCTATACTGCAGGTATTTGATGTTTCACTGCTTCAACACACCTGCCTCATATTAAGTGAATCCAACAGCCTATGATGTTCTGAACAACAACTCATTGATTTGAGCCAGGTGTGCTGAAGCAGGGAAAGATGGGAAACTGCGACCATCGAGGACGGGAGCTGGACACCCATGTGGGTCCTCTGAAGAGCACATGGGGTCCCCAAGGCCTTGGACGTTCAGAGTCAGTGTGATTTAAATTAAG
>JAPMNP010690733.1:0-14139 GCA_029874935.1 Atherina boyeri | reverse complement strand
CATAAAAACATCATCACGCAAATAATCTTCCAGACTATAACAAAGTTGCACATTCTTAAAAACACAATAAAACACAACAGCAGGATAAATGTATAAAAAAAAAAAATAATAATAATAATAATAATAATAATAAAAAATAAAAAATGAAAAAAAAAGCGATATTAATGGATGTGGGTTGCAATGTTAGGATATATGACCGTAAAGAGTTTTTTGGAGTTTATGAGTTATGGGTACATTATTGTGTAGATTTAAGCCATGATTTTATTTTATATTTAAAACCATTAAATAAAAGCCACTTCCCACTGTCCCTATTCTGTCCGTTTATTGTTAATGACCGGTCGCTTCTGTCTGCTTCTGATGTGTGGGAACGCAGGCCTGTCTACGCTGTCTCCGGCCGGCTCTGGTCGAGGAAAGGACCGGGGAAAGAGCAGGAAGTCCATATTTGGCACAGCTCCTTCTCGCTGCAGCACCACAGGGGAGGTCACGACCCAGAACCGCACTCCTGGGAAAGGTGAATGTGTATATTTGTTTCAAAGACATGTGGAAGTGGAAATGTGTGGGAAATGGAGGGTATTTGACAAGGTCTTAAACAATCAAATTCTTTGCTTCTGCAGTAATATTTGTGAGGACTTGGAGGACCTCAAGTAAGAAGCTGATAGGCATTCAGAGCCTTTAAAAGTGTTTATGTGTGTCCATCCTTCAGGTGGCTCTGAGCGGCTCAGCTGGGAAGAGCAGCAGACATCACCCATCCTCAACCCCCCTACGTCCCTCAGCGCCATCATCCGCACTCCAAAGTGCTACCACATCTCCTCTGTCAATGAGAATGCAGCCAAGAGGCTGTGTCGGCGCTATTCTCAGAAGCTGATCCAGCACACCGTGTGCCAGCTACTCAGGACGTACCCTGCAGCCACGCGGATCGACTCAACAAACCCCAACCCTCTGCTTTTCTGGCTGCATGGAATCCAGCTGGTGGCTCTCAATTATCAGACTGATGGTGAGGATGATGTGCAGCGATTCTGAGAGGGAAACTCAAGAGAAAATCTGGCTTTCAGAATGATTCCTGATTTTTTTTTATGTATATAAAGACACAGTCCCAAGAATTGATCATCTTTTTTTTTAACTGTTGGCCCCTAGGTACTCAACAGGTTGCTTTTCCTCATCTTTTCTGAAGAAATCATGCAATTATCTGTCTCCTTCAGGTTTTCTTCAGTTTCCTCTCCATTCACAGGAATTACCTCATGTCAATGTTAGTTGTCAAGATTCTGCCAGTCAGATATTTTCTAAAAGTTATTTTACATTTAAACATTTCCTCCATCTCACTCTTATACTCTGCTTTGCCTTCCTTGGACTAGTGTTGACCCAGTTGTGTGCAGAAAGAAACATACAGGCTCCCAGGCATGCATGTTTTATTTGTAAAACTATTACACCAGCAAACAGATGTAAAGGAGTTTAAATAGGTGATGTTACTGCAGCTCGTAATACCCAAAAGTGATTACTTGCCTTTAGTTTGTCTTGTAATATCTTCTTTTAAATCTGTCTTTGTTTTCTAAAAGTTCTTGTATTTTTCCTTTCTTCTGTCCAGACCTGCCAATGCAGTTGAACACAGCGCTGTTTGAAGCCAACGGGGGCTGTGGCTATGTTCTGAAGCCTGCGGTGCTTTGGGACCGTAGCTGTCCACTTTATCAGCAGTTCTGTCCGATGGAGAGGGATCTGGAGAAAATGAGCCCTGCCATCTATTCCCTCACTGTGAGTTAAAGTGACAAACGAAGCAGAATGGAACATGACTCAGCATGACAACTTCATCCCTGTTTGTTCTCTCGCTGCATTTTTATCCTCACTGCTTCCTGCCTGCTTCAATTCCAACAGAGCTGCATATTAATTTTCTTATGTCGTGGATTGCAAAGCATAATGTGCTTTAGCAGTGTGATGAGGTGGTAAAAAATCCTTTCTACGAAAGAAAGTTGCAGCATCATATGTTCGGCTAGGTTAAAATCTATCTCAATGAACATCTTGGTCTTAGTTGCCTTGTATTAAAAATGACCAGTTCATTGTTTCTGTGCTTTTAGTATAATGTGCAGCTAGGCTTTTAGAAGCTTCAACAACACTAATAAAACCTGTTTTTTTTCTTGTGCCTGAGAAAAAGGCACAAAAAGAAGGCAAAATCTTTTTTGGCTGGTCAGAGTAACTTTTTGGCTTCTCATTCAGACATATCTTTTCATCAGATGAACTAAAGATAAGCTTGATTTACTAATCGGGAAAATATGTAGCCCTAACTGCTTGCTTTGTTCATTCACGGTGTGATTATTGGTGCTCATTCATCACATCACACCTCCTCTTTTTCTCTCAGATCGTTTCTGGTCAGAATGTTTGCCCGGGTAACAGCTCTGGCAGTCCCTGCATCGAGGTGGATGTTCTGGGCATGCCAATCGACAGCTGCCACTTCCGCACCAAACCCATCCACCGCAACACCCTCAACCCCATGTGGAGCGAGCACTTTCAGTTCACTGTGCATTTCGAAGAGATGTGCTTCTTGCGATTTGCTGTGGTGGAGAACAACAGCTCCCAGACAACTGCTCAGAGAACCCTGCCTCTGAAAGCTCTGAAACCAGGTATAAGTCATACTGGCTGCCGTGGCTGAGAAGGCTTAAAACACAGTAAGAAGTTACAGTAAAACTGGATCATGTGTTGTTTTTTGTTTCAGGTTACAGACACGTTCAGCTGAGAACGCAGCATAACGAGCCTCTTGAAGTGTCCAGCTTATTCATTTACAGCCGTAGAACTGAGGACGGGTCCACAGGTGGCGCTACTCCCTCATCTTTGGTAAGACTCATGCAGGTCTGGTGCTGAGATAGCAGAGCTTCAAACAAGGTTTGATCGGTTAAGTGCACTTGTAAAACTTCAAAGCCTTCATAATGATACACGCTCATTAAAATTTAAAATGTGATAGACTGCCATCCAAGAATGTTCAAAGAAATCCTGCTGGCACAGTCAGCAACATCCAAATTTCACTTTGGTGTTGCTTTATCATGCCTTTGATGAGAATGTAAGAGACACGGAGATAAAACAAAAATGTCATGTAATGATATTTCATAACAACCTGCTGCTTTCTGCATCTTCTGTGCTTCACACAGCTATTCAGCTCAGAAGATAAACATGTTTCCCAGCAACACAGGGTAACCGTGCACGGAGCTCCTGGTTCCGAGCCCTTCACCGTTTTTTCTGTTACGGAGCAGACGACTGCAAAACAGCTACTGGACATGGTTCGTACTTCAAAAAGAAATGTAGCTGCAGCCAGAGGTGGAAGTAATGAATTACAAATACTCAGATTACTGTAATTAAGTAGTTTTTTGGGGTACTTGTCCTTTCATGAGTAGATTTTCAAGTCTGCACTTTTACTTGTACTTAAGTATTCATTAATCCATGTAATATACTAAGTTACTTTTAAAATTATAGTTGAGTACTGAGTCATTTTAATTCATATCCAAACATTTTATCTGTATTTTTGTAGCCAGTAAGGTGATTTGATAGCAAACAAGCCGAGGAAAAGCAGGTCATGAGGACGAAAACAAAACAAAAAAAGGACGTTAATGATTGATCTCTCATTGATTTTGAATTAAGAATTTAACCAGTTGAAAATGTATTCATTGATATTTAATCAATCGTCGTGGCTCCTCATGTCATTTGTTTTTTTGTCTGCCGGAGACATTTGCTGAATAAGGAAATAAAAACTTAAAATGAGAAAAAAATTAGGGAAAAACACGTTTTGTATCTTATCAATTATTGATGATTAATATTGTTGGCGTTTTAAATTTTTGTAAAGGAAAACACACAATTTCCAGCCCTAGTCTGGAGAAGTGACGGTGACATCCGTAGTTAAAATTAACTAATACTCTGAGTAGTATTTTTTTTACAAATACTTTGTACTTTTACTTAAGTATTTCTCTAACACCAGTACTTTTGCTTGTAATTGATTAATATTTTAGCAATGTAACAGTACTTGTACTTGAGTACAGATTTTAAGTACTCTTTCCACCTCTGGCTGCAGCCTAAGTAGAAGAAAGACTCTTAAGATAATTTGCATTTGACATATTATTGTGTTTGTTACCTCCTTCACAGGTTGTTGCATCATCAGGAAACACATCAGAGTACTTGTTGTGTGAGGAGAAGGTTCCCTTGTTGAAGGAGCGCAGTGAGGTGAAGCGCTGTGCACAGTATCGATCTTTAGCGCCTGAGGAGGAAGTGGTCCGGCTGGTCTGCAGCTGGGACGCAGAAGAAGGATGTGTGGGGAGGATCTACCTCAAAACAAGAGAGGAGGTGCAAACCGAAAAAACACATGTTCCCAGTTATCCTACAACTAAACAGATATTGGAATGAAAAGCAGCCAGTGCATCCTCTTTCTGAGCTCTATGACATAGAATGTGGCTCCCTCTTGTGGTTGTTTAATGCAAGTAAGTATGGCTTACATTAATCTCCTGCTACTGTGGTTGTATCATTGTAGAACTTAAACGAGAAAATCACAGTACTGGAAAGAGAGGAGGACACGACTGTGGGAGGTAAAGAAGGAGGAGGAGGAGACGAGGATATGTTCTTTGTTCAGGTCCATGAAGTTTCACCAGATCAGCCTCACACTGTTATCAAGGCCCCGCGATACAGCACCGCTCAGGACATCATACAACAGGTGAGTCACAGAAAACTGAGTAAATCTTCAAAAACCAGCTGCTTACAAAACACCCGGTGTGGAAGAAAATATTACATATATTTTCTTACTCACAGAAACTGCATGTTTTTTTATGTTTTATGTTTATCTTTTTGCTTTCTGTTTTATTCTATTGTGGCCAGACACTATCAAAGGCAAAGTACTCCTACAGTATTCTGTCTAATCCCAATCCCTGTGACTACGTCTTGGTGGAGGAGGTGACGAAGGATGCTGGTTCTAAGAAGTCCTCTGCTACCAAGCCCCTTCAGCGGGTGCTGCTGGACCACGAGTGTGTCTACCAAGCTCAGAACCGCTGGCGGGGCGGGGGAAAGTTCCTTCTTAAACTCAAAGAGCAGGTAGCTCTACACATGATATCCAGTTTCCAATATTAAAGACTTTTAGTCAGTTTTGTTTTTAGTTTCTTTATATTCATGTGCATGTCATCGTGACTTTTGATATGGTTTTGTCTTTGCTTTTCTGTACTTTCCTAGTGTTATAGTTTTGTGAGAGAAAATACTTTGGTGAACTTAAAATCGCATCACAAAATGGGACTTGTTTAACTGTGCTTAATTCTTGCACTCTGCTTGTGGTAACATGCTGTTCATGCTCAGTAATCCATGTTGTTCACTCTGCCCATCATTGTCATGGCCTCCATCTCTAACCAATCACTGCAACCTTTAACATTTTCCATGTGCCTGCTTTTTCTTTGTGATTCTTTGTCTTGTTGATTGGCTTATAATATATGTTTAATATGTGTCAGTGTTTTATTTATTCTTTGTTTTATTGCTTTTGAGCTGTTTTGGAAATAAAGAGCTTAAATGATTTATTATGTTCTGTTCAGTGTGGTTCTGTCAATAATGCTAGTAACATTTGATGTGAATAAAGATGCTCATATTACAGAAAAATAAAAAAATAAAAAGGATTGAAGTTCATGCTCACTGCAAAAATATTCAATATTTTTAGCCTATCTTTAATAAGCAAGAAGCAGAATCTATTAAAAACACAGTGACACAATTCTCATGAAGTATATGTAGCTCCGTAACATGAATCCATTTCTGCTTCCAGGTGGTGCGGGAAGACAAAAAGAAGGTAATTTCCTTCGCCAGTGAGCTCAAGAAGCTGACCAGTCGCAGCCGCAGTATGACGACGGGCATTGGAGTGGACGGCCCTGCTCACAGTAAGGACGATCGAGCTGCATGCTGTGTGGCTCTGACAGAGCTCCAGGAGTGAGGCTCACACTTTGCCTGCTGTCTGTGCATGGAAAAGCAACAGAGGTATCGTATGTTGTCTCTAACCCCAAACATTACAATTATAGAAGTCATTGTGAGCTCTAATTGTTGTGACATGTTGGCACGATTTTCTTTTTAAAACAGTGAAATGTAATTCAGGATCACTAAGCTGAAAACCCAAGGATGTACTGTCATGATGGAAAGATCTTTTCAAAATTGACCACATTTCTGCACAGAAATTACATAAAGTATTAGATCCTCATAAAAGTCCTCAAGATAAATAAGTAAAAAAAGTAAATATAGAGGAACCAATTAATAAGAAACCAAATGAGACAAAATTTTGTACAAGGTAATGCATTTATTGAGGAAAATGATCCAGTATCACATATCGGTGTCTACTTATGTGAATTATTGTGATCAGTATCTGGTTTGACCCCCTTGCACGGCAGCTGCTGCAACAGTTGATCAGCAGTCCAGATTAGCTTGGAGAAATTTTAGCTAGTTCCTCAGCACAGACCTCTGGGATGTTGATAGGCTTCCTTTCATGAACGGCTTTAGGTTTACATTATGAAGTTCAAGGCTTGGACTTTCCAAAATGGGCCCAAAAAAATAGTCCTTGTCTTTTTCAAAACATTTTCCAAAAGCTCTTTGTTTTCCACATTATATGTTGCAGACAGACTGCAACATTTCACTATCTCCTTGCAGCCTTATCATGCACAAAATAAAAATAAAATCTGTTGTGTGTGTTTCTGACCAGAAAACCTTATTTGTATCCTTGACATTTACAAAATGTGTGTGACCCTTGCTTCTTTACAGTAGTAGATCAGTGTGTTGGTGTGAAAACATAGGTAGAAGTATGTATTGCATGACCAGTGTGACAGCATTAACTGTTGTAGGACCCACATGGTGAAATGTTGCTCAATCTGCCACAGTACTCACTGCCTTTAATAAAGGGTCGGATATAGAATAGGATTTTATGAAAGACTGACAGTGGTCAGAAAATGACGACAAGTTATTCAAAAGCAGGGAAGAACTTTAATGGATAATGAGCAGTGACGCTGTGGGGAGAAAAAGGAAGAAAACCTTGAAGGCATCATGGAAAAGGACTTAGAAGTGGCTTGATCCTAATTACAGACTGCTACAAAGGAGAGTCGTATTAGACTAAGCGGTAAAAGGAACCACTGACAGCTGAAACATGGGTCTGTTATCAGCACTGTCAAGTTTCAATTAAAAGAGGTAGAACAGCTCAGAAGAGGATAACCCATCTGACAAATGTGCAAAATGAATAGAGATAAAGATCAGAGACCCGTCAGCTCCATGTGGTTGAACATGACCTGTATTTGTGGCCGTGTCTGCAGTTTCCTCAATGTCTGTCAAAAAACAGAATCAATTTCTATCACACAGATGGGCCAACTTTGAAGTGTTGCAACGAGATATTTGCTTGGGTTGTGTTGTTATATTCTTAAACTTTGAATGTCTTATCTGGATGCTAACATGAAAATGAAACTGTTTTCTCTGCAGGGTATCTGTCTGCAGCTGCAGGTCTGAAGGCATGGGTCACAGAAGGCAGGGTGGGGGCTGGAATGTTCTTACAGGCCTCCTCCTTCCCTTCCTCGTCCTTGAGGGAAGAACTCCAACCTGTCTACTTTCCCACCTCTTCTCTCACCCCCCCAGCCTGGAAGCTTCCCCTCCTCACGAACTGGAAAATCCACAAATGAGATCAAGGAGGAGAGACCTGCACTGACTACTTCTGAACTTGGAGGATTCCTTCCCCCTTTTCTATTAGAGGCGAAGTGTTTCCGTGAAGGTCTGAGAAACTGTGGACGCCGGGAATGGGCTCCTCTCGAGGTCTTGAAGGAGTTTGATTGTGCTTTGTGCTAGTTGAACAAGTGGAGGACAGATGTCAACCTAAGTCTGGTCAAAGGGTTGAATCATCATCAGGAGTTTAGGAATCCCACCCAGAATCAGCAGTGATGTCATGTGGGCATTTGGTTCCAGCTTCTCTTGGTTTGTTGTTATTTTTGGGGCTCCACAAAGAGTCCAGGGTACCAGGGGCAGCTGTTGTCAGTGAAGTCATCAGGGACGTTAAAAAGCACTAACATTTTGCTCCGGTTACTGAAGAAAAGGAGAAAAAAAATCTTTCCCTGAGTCACACTTAAAGGATAAAGAGGTATGAATTTGTTTTGATGTGCCAGTTTTATTTCATTTCTTTTATTTTCCAGTAAGAGCTGCTATATAGCCTTTGGATAAGTCGATTATATTGAACAACAAACTATTTAAATTTATTGGTATCTTTTTGTGTGTTTCAATGAAAATTTAGATTCGGCTCTAGAAGATAATGCGTTTTTTTTAATGAGAGGGTACAGCTCAACTCAACTCTACTTATTACTTTGTGTCGGATACAGTACACCCTCAATATAGATGAGTTGACTAGTTAACTAGTAGATTTCTGGACAGCAGACTTCCTGGTCTGTGCACCAATTGTTATTTACATGCCAATCCAACCAATGGTGTGTTTCTGCATATGTTTATTTAAAAAAAGCAAATAGTTGAGTTGAGCTGTGCCATCCAAAGTAAAAAATAATAATACTTATGTTGTATTTTGTTTGAAAACTGTAAATGATTAAAGTAGCATGTTCCTGCATCATGCAAGCAAAGCACCTGGCGGTTGTAGGGAGATCGGCTCGGATAAAATGAAGGAAAGCATGAGGGATGAGATGGTGATCGAGTGTTCTGTTCTTCTCCTCAGATAGTTGAAGACATTAAGGAGACTGACAAGCTGGCTTGTTTTTTTTTTGTTTGTTTTTTTAATTGTTCCAGTTTCGCAGTACTGTAAGTTCACAGTTTGAGGCAGTGCAGCAGCTCACAGAGAGGCAACCCTTTGAGACGTTTCCACTCTATTTACTTACTCTGCTATGGAAGCTGCAAGGCTTCAGGCAGTTTCTTGGACACTAACATCTCTGCACTAAAGGTGAGAATAAAAAGGCAGCATTTTTAAACAGTGTTAAGTGTGCAATATTAACTTGCACAGGGATAACTGTGGAACAGCCTATCAGTTATGTTGCTGTAAAATGTTGCAACGCTGCCTCCAATTTTTGGTCATTTTGAAGCTGATCTGGGCTGTTCTACAAAGTGTCTTTGTGTTGTCTTCACTGGCAACAAATAACTTGGTCCAAAGGATTCTTATCTTGTCAGGCAATTGATAAATACATAAAAAAAGAAAGAAGAACTACATATTTCTTTTTAGCAAACAGACAGGAACAATTTTCCCCAGTATAACTGATATGGCTCCAGAGTATCTGTGCCAGTACAGAAACTTTCTCAGATCTGAGCAGACACCTGATTCCAGCTCTCAGTACTTAATCCCTTCAGTGATGATTTCAGCTCTCAGATCCTGTGAAAACAGCACAATCTTCACCAAACAGCATTTTGCACATTCTTTTTCCTTTGCTGTCATTTTGAGTGTGTTTGTCTTACTGTTGTGAAAATGGTCAGAATGTCTACTTTATTATGACCATTGTTTTTGTTTGTTTTGTTTATTTCAGCCAAGTTGAGGTTAAGATTTGCAGGAGAGCACGAGATTGCTACTAAACTGTATCGATGTGTTGTCAGAGCCCAAAGTTAAGTGTAATCAATACAGAAATCTGATTTCACTTTAATTCATTAGCCACAGCTTTGTCTTGTAATTTTAAAGCAGCATCTTTATACATGTAGACCACTATACTATTGATTATAAGAAATTATTTTATTTTTATTTTATTTCTTCTAATTTCTTCACCTTGACTTACTTTGGGGCACTTTTCCCCTTCATCTCTTTCAATCAGTGATATTTCCATATTTTATCAAATATTGACTTAATTTAATTTCTTGCTTCACAAACTCATTATATATTTTTGTTTGTTTTGGCATTTCATTTTAAGTATGTTGGTCTAATGAATATCACTTATCCTTGAGGATCCCACTAAATTTATTTCAAAATATCTATAGGAAATGGTTTTGGATGTCCTGGTCCGGTCCTTTAGGATCACTATCCTGCAGGTTTTAGATGTTTCCTGCTTCAACATTGCAACAACAAACTGCTGAGAAGACTATTTAATTGAAATCAGGTGTGTTGGAGCAGGGAAACACATAAAACCTGCCGGATGGTGGCCCTCAAGGACCGACATTGGGTTTAAACACCAAAAAAAAAATCCCTGATCCAAAATAAAGACGAAAGTTTAAGAAACATTTACCATACTGTACACCACACAACTTTCTGACTGCATTATACATCTACTTTTCTAAAAGCAAAATGTAATCAAATCTCTCGAAATCCCTCTTCTGAGTTTCTTGACTGATGGTACTCTGGACAAATTCTGCTAAACGAGTTTGGGGTAAAGAAGTTGGTTTGGGAGAAGTCCATTTGTAACCCACATTCCACCTTTATATTCAGCAGACTGAAGCTCTCACGGTTTCTCAACGTGGCCACAGTCCCCAACAGAAATTGAAGGTCCTTCTACCTTTATTTGGTCTTGAAATAACTTTGCTCAGTGCCAAGTAATGAGTATGAATCTTAGTGCAATATTAAAATGTTGTCATTTTTACTCTTATTTTCTGCAAATTACGGATTTCTTCTTTTTCTAGTTTTTAACTCTTGGCCCTGAATTCTTGTTTCAGTTTGTCAAAATCAATATTGCTCACACACACCGATTATAGTCTGCCGTTGGTGATGCAGTGTGGCGCTCTGGTCTCCGAGGCTGACTGTAATCAAGGTGGATGAGACTCAGAAACCACAACTTCTTGTCAGTGATAATGAAGCTGTAATCCTTTCATCCTGTCAGGCTTTTGTTGTTATTATGGATTAGAGTTGGAACACGCAGAAATGCCATTATGTCAAGCAAAAGATAACACTTCATTAAATGGTCATTACCTACAGCTCCCTTGCCTGGGTGAAAGTGACATCAGCTCTTAAGTGTGTGAAATCCACGCTGCAGGAAGTTTCTGTTGAGAGTGTAAATCTGTGAGCGATCTGCTCCGTCACACCAACTCGTCTTGTTTTCCTGAAATGTAGACCTCATTTCTGAATGTAACATTTCTTATAACCTGAGACAACTGTGGTTTGGAAGTTATTTATTTAAATGTGAAGCCCTGGTTGGCAGTTATGTTGTTCCTGTACAAGTTCCTGCAAGTAGTTTTAAGTGTTAAACTTCTTTTTATTTATTTCAGTATGAGCGGGTCATTCTACAGCCCTGACTTCATTCAAACTTATTTAGATATGTAAAGAAATATTTTACTTTATGTGTAAAATATTCAATTTAGTATTCATACTTGTGGCATGTTATCCTGCAGCATCATTGCATTAATGTAACAAAATTTGACTATTTGAGACGTTTGCATTTTGGTGTACTTATTATATCCACTGAATATGAGACATGCAGATTATTGGCTGTGTTTCATCTTTAGCACTCTTGTTTCTGTAAGACGTTCAGTATACCCTTTAATATGTAAAAGACATTACTGTCAAGTGAACATCTGTGTATTTACTTGAATTTTTAAATGAATAATCGGTGGATTTGTCATATACTGTAGCAGGATCTCAATAAAAATGCAAATATATAATGATGCTGAACACTAACATGTTTGTGTGAGTTTGAATTATGAAAGTGAAATGGAAAACACTTTTATCACCTACGGAAAATTATAATGTTTTAATGTGAGTCTTGAGCCCAGTAATGCCTTTTGAGGAAACTTTATAGCTTCTGTTTTTCTCTGTTCATACAGAAATATTTCACTGAACTTCTGACAGTTGCCTAAAACTGTTATTTGTTATTGTACACACATGGCAAAAGTAATCTAAAAACAACTTTTTACATAAAAAACCCACATTATGAATTTTCTCAATTAAGAACGGCAAATTATAAAATGTTTCTTTAACCATTGTGAAACTTAATGTATTTTGTTTGCAGCACTTTTGAATTTAGGATTGTCCTCATCTTAATATTCAGTGGCAAGCTTTAACTTCTTTTGGTTCCAAATAATATGGACGTCTCAGGAGGAGTTTTTAGGCTGTGGAGCTGAATGAATGACTACCGTCTTAATTTTACTCTAATATTAGTGTAATACACATTAAATACACCAAGGTAAGGGTGAGCGATTATCTCTATGGTAACAGTATGTGATGCTTGCTAACCAGTGTTTCCATGGGAACATAAAGCAACACCTGATCAATGGCACCTAAAAAAAAAACAGTAAAAAAAATAAAAAGCACAATATGTTGTAAAGTGAAAACACAAAAGGATTTTTCTTTGGTTTTCATCCACAGTAAGCTGCTGGAAAAAATAGCAGATCACTCCAGCAAACACTGTAAATAAACTGACAAGTCGTGTGACAAGTATGATGTGATAAGCAGACCTTGATGGTGAATCCCTGACAGTGATGATCCTGAAAAACAAAAATCCAGCTTTCATCGGCCTCTTGTGTTCACTTTATGAATGTTTGGCATTTTTCTTTTGCACCATTTTAAACGGCCGTGTTGCCGGTGCTTTTGCTGCTAGTGCGACCTGTCAGCCTTATATCATTTATAAAGCATGCATATTTAATCAGCTTAGATTTTGGACAAAATGTCCTCTCTCTAATATCATCCCAGCAACTAATCAGATCTGTGGAGCTGTAGTTTAATGAGCCAAGCTCACTCTGCCCTCTTCTCCAGTACAGCACAGTGGACTCAAGAATCAGCGACACAATCAGCTCATTTGGTTGAATCAATAAGAGCTGCTCAGACGTGCCCGGCCTTCCAGAAACTGTTTAAAATATTACTCTGTGGCTCAGTCCACTAATTCTGTTTAATAAGCAGCACTCGGTTTCAAATATCACCGCCAGTACAGCACACTCTGATGAGTCCCTTAATGCAAAATTATGCAGTCATCAAATTAAATTACCAGTTTTAAAACCCGGTAATTCTGCAGGTTAATGATCCTTCCTCCCAAGACTTCAGATGAAACAATTCACTGTAATGTTATACAATTAAAAGTTCCCCCACACTTATTGTGATGAACTTTGACAAGAGAAATGTGCTCTGTTAAGTGGATCCCTCAGGAAATTAAAGAGAAATCTTACTTTTTAACACTATCCGTGTAAGTAAAATAAAATGTTAAAGAGGCACATACAGGAGAGTGACTCCCTTGTTTTTAAATACATATTTAAGTGAAATTAAAGCTTTAGTTTAACATAACATTTATAAAAAATATGCTTATTTGCTTTTGTTGTTGAAAAGTTGGAAACATCAACAAAATGTTCCCTAGAAATATTTCATTTACAACCCAGGTTCCCAAATTGTACAGTAATTACAAAGTACAAAAAGTACTAAAAGTTAGTACAAAAACAGTTAGTACAAAAACAGTTAGTACAAAAAGTTTATAATAAACTAATCATTAGGATTTAGAGTCCTAAAAAAGTTGGAATGCTATGAGAAATATGAAAAAAACAGAATGCAACGATTTGCAAATCTCAAACATATTTTTCCACAATACAAGACAAACATCAGATATTGAAACTGAAATATTTGATAGTTTCATAAAAAATATGAGCTTATTTTGAATTCAGTGGCAGAAACACATCTCAAAAATATTGGAACAGGGTGATGTTTACCATTGTATAGATCCCCCTCTTCTCTACAGTTCTGTAAACATCAGGGAAGTGAGACCACTGAGGATGTTTAGAGGAGGAATGTTGCCCCATTCTGGTCTGACAGGATTGTAGCTGCCCTGCAGTTCCGGACCTTTGTGGCCGGATTTTTTCGTTACAGAAGGCTCCAAATGTTCCCTATTAGTGAAAGTTCAGAAGTGCAGGCAGGCCAGTTCAGCATCCGGATTCTTCTCCTGTGAAGCCATGCTGTTGTTATGGATCAGTATGTGGTTTAGCATAGTCTTGCTGAAATCTGCAAGGCCTTCCCTGAAAGAAACGTCATCTGGATGGGATCAGATGTTGCTTGAAAACTTCTATTTACTGAGTCTTCAGAGAAGTGGAAGCTGCCATCGCCATAGGCGCTCACGCAATCTCATACCATAAGAGATGCAGGCTTTTGAACCGTCCACCGATAACAAGCATACTTGCCAACCCTCCGTATTTACCCGGGAGACTCCTGAATTTCAATGCCCCTCCCAAAAATCTCCCGGACCCAACATTCTCCCGAATTCCACCCAGACAACAATATTGCTACACCACAAGTCACTGGGC